>LR132077.1:0-130436 GCA_900634815.1 Paradendryphiella salina | reverse complement strand
GCCTAACCCCGTGTAACAGTATAGCTATATTTGAAAGCGATTAAATAATATAGGGTATGCGCGTATGATAGCGAGCGATTTATAACATCACCAACAGCAAATAAGCCACCCTCCCCTAACTATCGATTTGTTGTATATCCTTCATCAAAAAGAAGCTCATGTATTGATTGGGTAGATTATCGCGTGATGTCCGTCATTCACTCACTGGCGCCTCCCTTATGGGTATATAAGTAGGGACCCCACCCTCATACATTAATCAATCACATTCTCTCTTCTTATTCTACCTCACTTCTTCTCTACCATGGTCTCGGTGTAAGGCGGGGCCATCTGGCTCTCTTCACTGCCAATGTTCATAATCGCATTCGTGTTGTCAATTGTCTCCATAGGTGCAACAGGCTTGTCGCCAAGCGGGATCTTCTCCGTCGGGATAATCCAGTTGAACCACGGGGGCATTAGAAGACTGAGTACGACAGTGGGGACGACTATATGGACAATGCTGAAGCCGTAGATCATGATAGGGTCGTACATGTGTGTCTGTGTGAACTTTGGGTACGCGAAGGAAAGCACGATAGCGAGAATAGGGCCGGAGATATACTATCATAAACATTAGTATCGAGAGTATCAGGTGTGGGACAAGCTTAGGAAGAAACATACCTTCATGATGATAGCCCAAACCCATGGGATATTCCAGTTCTTGCCAACACCAATGACGACGTTGAGATCGCGTGTAAGCTGTTGTCCCGGGTAGAAGGCCATCCACCAAAAGCGGCTCATGATATTGTTGTTACCGAAGAACCTGGGTCCGGGAATAGAAGGGTTCTTGGCTGCGAAGAGACTGACAAAGGTGGTGGTGAAGAAGAAGGCAAAGCCGACACCTGCACCGATACCGGGAGTTGCGCCGTAGGCGACACGAATGCCGAGGCCCTGGGCAATAGCGAAACCAAACGTGTAAATGAGGTAGCCAGACCAGCCAATCTGGTTGGCCACGTCCTTGCAGCGGTACATGGATGTTGCGGCGAAGATCTCACACCACACGACGAAGAAGAGAGCGACGTCGTTGACGTAGGTATCGACAGCATCGAGAGCCTGGAGACCGAACTCAGTGCAGTAGATCAAAGAGATGAGTGCAGAGACGACGGTGACGCCAGTGCAGATGACCCAGCGCGGCATCTTCCTGCCCCAGTCCGTGTCCATGATCAAGGTCGTCATGACTTCGAGAAGTGAGAAGGCGGAGGTTAGGCCCAGTAAGAAGAGGGTAAAGAAGAAGATGACAGAGAAGAATGGCGCTCCGGGCATCTGTGCCAGAGCTTCGGGGTAGGTGATGAAGCCTGTGACGAAGGTACCGAGCGCCTCTCCACTGGATGGATCAATGCCGAGATAGCCAATCACACCGAATACGGAAAATGCGGCGATGACCTCGACGAGTGAGTTGCTGAATCCGATGATGAGAGCATCTTGCACTGCGTTGGAGTGTTGCGAGCAGTAAGAAGCCCAGGAGGTGAAGTATCTGATCGCGGTTAACTTGATTTGCCGTCTGGTACCACGTGGAACTTACCCAAAGCCGACTCCGATAGAGAAGAAGATTTGGCCAAAAGCAGCTTGCCAGATCTGAGGACTCTCAAGTGCCGAAGTTCTCCATGTGGCAAAGTACAGCTTGATGCCGTCTCCGGCGTTGGGAAGCGAACATCCACGGCCGATCAGAACAATGATGAGAACAAGTGGAAGGCCCATTGTCACGTAGATGACGCGGCCGGTCATTCCAACACCCCTGAAGACACAGAGCCAGGTGACGAACCATGTGAAGATGGCCCAACCTGCGGTCTCACCCAGCATCCCTGTGCCAACATACTTTGTGTAGGATGCGACACTACCGTCGGGGTTGAAGCTGCCAGTCGAAGCCGCAGCGGTATTGGCAACGATGACTTCAGAGAAGTATTCACCAAGGTCTTTGCCTTTCCATGGAAGCGGGCTTTGGAACGAGCGGCTGAAGTACTTCATAATCCATGCGAGAAGCGGGACATAGTACGTGACGACTGCATACTGTGGAAAAGTTAGTATGCGTTGTTTGGGTGGATTCGACGCGGAATTCACTTACACCATTGAACACAACCGAAAGACCGATACCCTTTGCGCGCTTGTTGTTGCTGTGCCATGCCAACACTGGACCACCGCGGTAGACGGTACCGAGGGCAATCTCGAGAATCAAGACCGGCATCGCAACGAAAAGCAAGGCGATGAGATATGGGATGAAGAACTGTAGTCCATAATTGTTATAGACGACAGAGGGGAAGCGGAGCAAGTTTCCAAGTCCGACGGCACCGCCCATGGCGCAGAGAACGAACTGGACGCGATTTCCGAACATGTCGCGGCCATCCTCGCTCTTCTTCGCCTCAGGCGAGAGCATCGACAGGACCTTTCTAGCTACGTTCATGTTGGCTTGTAGCTGACTTGCACAGGAGAAAGGAAGTAAAAGAGGAAGTTGATCACTCCAAAGTAAATCGGTGGGGGTCAGTTGACTACCCCAGGGTTTGAGTTGTGAGAGAGAGTGAAGGATGAAGGCAAAGAATCAGCCCGTAAGTCACACTGCGCGATCCTAGTATATAATGAAAACCAGCGCGAACCCATCTAACACTCATCTCTCCGCCCCATATCGCCCTCCAAGCATCGCCCAGCCCAAGCAATCGCTCACCTTCCTTCTACAACCAGCACTAGCAAAGTGGCGTCGGACCCCAAGGTTTCCCCAGATCCTGTGCAGAGGCTCAGCTAGCGCTACAATAACCCTAAAGCACGGTTACAACGGGCCTTGTGGGATGAACAGCTGGTATACTATTGGTAGGATCGTACCAATGCTTTGAGGGACAGTGCCGAATCCGTACCAACCACTCGGACGACGAGCTGGACCTGTGTTGGTGCATCAGCCACGAGGGGTAGCGATCGCGTAAGTGGAATGTGCGAAGTCTTGGAACCAACGTCGAATGTCTTGGCCCCGCACTCAAGCGCACCCACGCGACAGGCCAGGTGCATCCAGATCTGGCGTGATTATCGGAAGCCCCGCTATACGATATGCCTGGTGAAGGACCAGAGTTGGCCGTCAGCCAACTGAAATTTGTACCGAAAAACAGTGTTATCTGTCACAAGGATACCGGCTATGCGGCAGCGCCTTGGCGCCTCGAAGCCCAGTAGCTTGGATTGCGTTGGAAGAGTCGCTCCGATTGCTGCCTGTAACGCTATCGATGCCTTCATGAGAGACAAGGCACGGCGTCAGCGATGGCGATGGCTTGGCCGGAGGTGTGGCTCATCGGTTACCAGCGGTGTAGTGGTGATGTTGGTGAGCATCGACTCGGCTCCTGCAAGATTTTCGTGATAGGTGGTGGAAGCGAAGTCCTCATCTATACGGCGCCTTAGGTGTCAATGGCGCCCTGAGATTGTCAATGTCTTGTGTCCCTCCTCTTTTGGCCGTCCAAGAGCGCTAGTCGGGCGCGTGACCGGTCATGATATAGGTCATAGTCTGGCATGCAGACAGAGTTCCAAATTCAGAGTTTCAGGCGTAATTCGTTGTAAGAGTTAGAAACAGCTGCGATGCGCAGGGGCATCGTCGTATGTTATATACCGGATGATGTTTGATCACTCGTAGGGCGCGTGGGCGTGGGGGCGGAACTAGCGCCGATCTCGGTGTTATCAATCCCGGAATCGGAACAAACACGCGACGGAACCAATAACCACATTTCCTACGCTACTGCAGACTTCTTAGGGTCTTAAGTCAATACATACAGATGAATCGCGTGGCCAGGGAATAGAACGATGGCCAAGCTATCCCGACAGTTTATTTGATCTCATCATCTCACGCAAAGGTTCTTAGTAGATTATTCAATGAGGAAAGCAACGCTAATCAAACAACCTCCACACCCTTCCATAACCCAACAAGTCCCTCCTCACTATCTCCCAAAACCGGATCTTTCCCCGGCATCGGCACATGCCAAACTTCGCTCTCCCTCCCCTCATGTTCGCCGCCCACCGCAAAGTCCCAAACCCCACCATACGGATACGCCCCGACCATCATAAAATCGCCCTCATCCACCTTGACTCCCTCAAAGAAATTCATCTTCTCCTCCTCCTTCTCCTTACTAACCTCCCTAGCTCTTCCCTTTTCAATATCCTTAGGTTGATAAAACGCCAAATCCCTCGTCATCGGCCTTGGGCTGAACGTCTTATGCGACACCCCCGCCGGGATAATAAACACATCACCCAGCCCGGCTTCAATTTCGACGCCGCCTTCCTCGCCGTCTGCTCTATCGCCAACGGGGAACTTGCCTTGGGTCCACGACGGGGAGTCGGCAACACCGAAACGGATTGTGGCGCCGTCGCCGGAAATCACGGTCATGGCTTCGTGCGTGGTGGAGTGGTAATGCGATTGAATATCTGGGCCGTATCTTGCGATCCATTGCGTTTGCCATCCGTTTTGCGCGTAGAGGTCGAGGAGTGCTGTTGTTTTGAATGTGGGTGCGGTAACGAGGTGTTTTAGGAGACCCGGGTAGTGGAGGAGGGGGTAGGGTGAGTTGGGGATGAGGGGTGTTGGAGAGACTTTGTAATTGTGGACTTTGATGGGCATGGTGGTATGTACAATGGTCCTCTCCAGGGAATTCGATGATATTATAGAGGGAAATTCAACCACCAAATGAACGCGTAGTGATGTCGAGGCTGTAATGGTCTTGGGAAGTACTTACCCGGGGATAAGATGTGACATGGCGGGGGTTGACGTCAGATCTAGAATAGCGGGAAGGAACCCGATACACGGTCACGGTTCGGCCACGCTTATGATAGCCTTAATAAACGTTTACAGCTACTAACGGGCTTGCGCGTTTAATTTAGGATAGAAATACACTCGTCTTAGAACTCAAGCGCTACCTTTCCGATGGCTTTGCCATCTTGAATGATTTCATGTGCCTTTCTTATTCCTGCTTCATCGACTTTCAGTTTCTGCATGCAATGGCACTTTATACTTCCATCATCTAGCATCTTGGCCAGATCCTTCAATATCCTCCCATGACTCCCCACATCAACACCATAGTATGGCTTGGTACCGAGGAGCGCCCACACGAACGTCAAGCTCTTTGCCATGAACTCTGTACCGTACATGGGCATCTCCTCGTCTTGGACGATGGAAGAAACCTTCCCAAACGGTGCACAGATTTTTGCTGCAGGCGCGAGGTAGCCAGATGTGGGAGTGTGTGTAATGAAGATATACTTGATGAGCACATCTAGCTTCAACCTTTCCACCTCCTTCGCAATATCTTCATGGTGGTTGATGGTGTGCGTCGCCGCTCCGACGTCCTTTGAGAACTTGACTGTCTCTTCTCTGGATGCCGTGGTGACTACAACGGGTAGGTTGAGCACGCGACGCGCAATCTGACTGGCGACGCTTCCGACACCGCCCGCTCCGTTGATGATGAGAATACCGGAATTCTCACCTTTCTGGATTCCCATACGCTCCACGAGAGCTTCGTAGGCTGTTATCCATGTCAAAGGCATGGCGGCAGCCTGACCCCAATCCAAGCTCTTCGGCTTCAAAGCTGCGGCTCTCGAATCTACAAGTTGGAATTCGGCGTTGCTTCCATGTCGGATTGGTGACCCTGCATAGTAAACCTCGTCGCCAGTTTTGAAGTTCTTCACATCAGAACCGACACTTTCGATTACTCCAGCGCCGTCAAAGCCGAGAATCTGAGGTAGTTTGGGAGTCCGTTCATAGTAGTCTGGATAGTCGTCGTAGGCTCCTGCTCGTACTTTGGTATCAACTGGGTTTACGGAGCAGGCTTTTACGCGGACGAGGATGTCGTGACCTCGAGGATTAGATGGTGGGGGAATGTCGATGGCTTTGAGGTTGGCGATAGGGCCATACTCTGTTACTGCGATGGCATGCATAGTTAGGCAGTTGGTGAATTGCTATTTTATCGAAGAAAAAAGAACTCGAAACAAGGTCGAGCCATATATATATTCTGTGCTCGGAGACATGACTAACCATTTTTCCAATATTGTTCACGACTCCACTATTCGAAATATCGCACGTAAAGATGCCATCAGCCACTCATGACGTCACTTGCATCACTGTATATTACAGAGTTAGGACCGAGTGTTCGCCGACTGGGTGACAGATCTGTGGTGATGCTGGTCATGTCGATCAGGAAAGCACCATCTACCGTGATAGTCTGGCGTTGTCCGCTTTGAGCTCACCATCTATGTCTTACAACACGGACATGTGGAAAAGAAAGTAGCAAAGCTGAAACACCCATAGTTTAGTAGCGGTGACTTAACGGTAGTATGGTTGACGTGTCGTCGTGTACTAGGCTTCTCTCGGAGGTTTTCGTGCATGGAAGGACCCGAGATGTTTAAAGGCTGTCGCCGTGGCTGGCGGTTCAATTGGACATGCTGTGAGTCTGTAACAGATGCAGGGTGAGGAAGAAAGGCGGGAGAACACATGTGCTGTGGTGATGTGCCGTCAATGCCAATGCGAGCATGAAGCAGATTGGCCGCCTCAATTGGAGCGGGTACCTAGGCAAAGGTACAAAGGTACTTAGGCACATGATTGAGGATTGATGCGGGTCGCCGGAGTAATGTCACATACGTGGAAGAGGAAAAAGAGGGGTTGCCTGCTGGTGATGCAGGTTCGGACGAGTGAAGAGAATGGCGCAGAAAAGCGTGGTATTTGGTGGGGATGACTGGCGAGAATGATGGCATAAATGGCAGCGATAGGGCGAATGAGAACAAACCGGGCTGCTTTGCTGGGGCATTGGCTGCCATCAGCGCCGCCCGCTCCACGCCCGATACACGCCTGTTCTACGATGCCTTTGGATAGCGACATCTATGGTGATGATTATGCTTTTTCAGATCCATCATCGCCACCACGGTACTGCATTGTCGACCCCTGAGCTGAGCCACGAGCGAAGAAGCAGAGACTGAGGCCTGCCAGAAAGCGCTTGAAGCTGGACTTGGAGCCGCTATCATCTCCCCCAATCTTCGAAGCCTGAAGCCACCATCTGTGCCCAGACGTGCGCGCGCATCGACGCTGCGCAGCTACCTACCCGTTTCGCACACCAACCTCTCCTTGTCTCCAAATCCCCGTCTGCACCCCCCACATCGCATCGCCGGAACGACTGCTACGAAGCCGAAGACGACTGGAATTATCGCCTCTCCGCAACCTCCTCGTGCGCCCGCTAAGCTTCATCGTGAACGGCTCGCTTGGCACTGCACCTTCGAGGCTACCTGCGTCACCACCACCCACGGCCCTGCACGTAAGGCAGGCTACCGACACACGCCCCGGGGACGCTGCCACCTCGAACCAGCGGCAATAGCGTCGCGTGCATAAGCACATTGCTACTCTGCGCTCGCGGGCCATGTCTGCCTCTTGATTCCCCGAGGAAATGCCACCTTGCAGCGCTACCAAGCTTCTAAGCGACAGGTACGCCATTGAGCAGCTCCATACTGGGCCTGCGCTCCCGCCGTGAAGCTCTCAGCGACCATGTCGGAATCCGAGCCCAACGTCTACTCCGCCCTCGAGTTGGCTTTCCACGCCTCACCAAATTTACACCAGTCCAAGCACCTACCGCGCCGCAGCGACGAATACCGCTCCTACACCAGGGCCGCAGCGCCCCTAAAGCGCGACTATTCCGACTCGACCCAAGCGACCGATGACACCGACTCGACCGTCTGCAGTCAAAACAGCACGCCGCTGGCATCACCCGGCACATTAAACGGAGCAGAGAATGGTCTCCCGCCGACTCCGCCCACGGCCTCGCAAGACGGCAGATCGGCCGAAGCTCCAGAGCAGCCGCCCCATGCTGACAGTGTACGGAATTCTCTCATCTCGCAGAAATCCTCTCTCAGCACGCCTGTCAATGCACGCAGTCCGCCAACGCCCGATCCAAGTCCACCACGAACCAACGGGTCCAATGCCCCCCTCGAGCGACCTGCCATTTCCACGTATCCATCCTCGAGAGCCGATTCATTCCAGACCGCGAGAGAGGATCCTTTTTCGTCGGACCGTGATGACAGCAGGTCTGTGACACCCGCAAACGACAGGCTGAGCACTGTGGAAGAAGACAGGGCACCGGCACGGGCGCTGGAGCACGAGGAACATGATGTCACGCCAACCACTGCAAAAGATCCCTACTTCCCCACTACTCCCACTGCTGGACATGTGGATACAACGGCCGGTGCGGAAGAGAACAAGGGATCCCCGACTGTCGACGACATCCCGGACCGCGAATTGAACACAGATCTCATGCGTAACGTAACCGTACGGAAGAAGCGCAGACCCCAATCAAAATCGCCTCACAAAAAGCCCGACCCAGCCACGCCCGACCCTGCCGTTACCGTCGTCGAAGCCGCCTCTCCCACCCCGAGTAACCGCACGCGACGCGCCTCCAGTCTGCGCAAACGCGTCAACGTCGGTCACAACAGTCCAGTCACACCGTCCATCGAGAACTTTGCGCAATCCATCGGCTGGCCCTCAGAGGGTAGGGCCGTGTCGAAGGAGAAGCACCGTGATTCTGCTAGCAAGCGACTCTCAACATCGTCAGTGACGTCGACAGTAGTGTCGGCACACGTTATAGTCACTCCCCCGCAGAGAAAGCAGACTCTGCGGCATTCTGGGAAGAATATGGCCTACAGTAGAGACATCAGCTCCCCAGCCGAGCTTGGCTCTGTGGCCCATTCGAGTCGCAATTCGGTCATCTCGCAAGCAGACAGTGCTCCCGCCCACCGTCTGGTGCATAAGAGGACAAACATTGCCCACAGGAATAACAGAGGCAGTGTCGCGTCAGACATATCTGTGTCTTCGCGCATCATGTCTCCGTCATTATCGCTACGACAGAGGACTATCGATAGCTCGGCGCACACGCTAGCGCATCAAGAGTCTATACGTAATGTGCTACAACCTGCATCCGATATACTGAGCCGACACAGTTCAGCAGGGCGATCGGGTGGGAGCTATCACAAGCGTATACATTCTGCACCCGAGCCCACAAAGCGTCCAATGCGTCCTTCCAAACTCCGAAACTTCTCGGAAATATCACCACCGGAAAGTCCACAAGAGAAGAAGAACCCGTTCACTCAACCGCCACCTCCACTTCAACGCGCACCATCACCCACGCTTTCGCCGAAGCCACGTCAAAAATCACCCACATCGAGGAAAGCAAGACAGCCATCTCCGGTTAAAACTAACGCCAGGCTGCCCAATGGTGTCGAGAACAACTTACCTGATCTCCCGGACCAGGTTGTGAACGACGGGCCAGCTGAGCGAGATGTGTTCATGGGTGCCAGTCATCCCGTCGAAGAAGCTCATGTGCCATCTGTCTTGATGGACCGGGTCCGGCGTCTTGTTGCAGATCACGAAACCACGGAAGAGGCTACACTCATTCCTGACATCAGCCCCAATCCTGCTACGGCTGAGAACCTTGACAAATTTGCGCCACTAAAGAACGCTTCACCAATCATGCGACAAGGCTCGCGCTCGTCAAGACCCAAGTCCTGGGATCCAAAACGCTTCTCTCTGAATTATGACAGCAACTCAGTGTCACCTGAAATGAGGACCAGATCTGGCTTTGGTAGCCGCGCATCAACGGAAGAGATGGGGCGTCGTAGCCACGACTGGCACCGCTATTCCGGTGAGCATGGCCGTGTCAGTTTTGATCTGTCAGCTTCACGGTCAGCTTCACGGACTGAAGAGCATGCTATGGCCCGACATCTATATTCTCAGTCCACACCGTTTTCTCAATTCTCCGACACCGTGGAAGTCACAGAGGCCACTGCCGTTAGCATATACCCTCACAACAACAATTCTCTCCTTGTTGTGCAGCAAATGTCTCGTGGTAACTCGATGCTGCCGGAACAGCATCAATGGGCTGGTGCTACACTCTTGACTCCACAAGATCCTCGCGATGCACAAACAGCGCCAGTCTCCAAGGGTGATCGACACGAGGGTGACAAAGAACCGCCGTCGCAACCAACCTTGAACTTTGAGCCTTCAACTCCTCCAATGCAAATCGACATGCCTGGATTCAATGGCGTTGACTCCCAACTCCAGAACCCCCACGAGCCACCAGAGCCACCCCAGATCAACTTCATCCCTCCCACACCCATGGAAGAGATTGAAAAGCAACTGACTCCTGGACCACCGGGACCGCCCACCCGTTCTGACTCTCATCCACAACGTCGCTTATCCGTCTTGCAACGAGCGCGGCGGTATTCCGATAATCTCATCACACCGCTCTTGGCCCGCACGGCGATCAACCGGGCACGCTATGACCGTGACACTCAAAGGTACACCCACCAAAACCCACACGTTCCCACTGTAAATGACGAGGACGGCACTCTTCATCCTTTCTGGCGGCCACGCGGCTTTTGGGATGAGTTTTCAGACAGTGAGGACGAGGGCGAGGAGGACGAAGGGCTCCCACAAGGTGGTGACACAAGTGAAATCGAAGACCCAGAGCCGGAGACAGAAGCACCCAGAAGAGTAAACACTCTTAACAAGCTAAAGGGCGGCTTCCGCGGCTCAGGTGGCTTCCTCATCGGCAACTCCCTTGGTGTGGAGCGTTCCGGCACGAACAAGCGTCGCCACCATGTCATTCTCCCTTCCAACTTTGGCTCTCGAACGCCAGGCCATGCCTCCTCGCCCAAGGTCATCACTCAAGCACCCACCCAGCCCCTAGGTCGACATGGAGGCGGCGGCATCACCAAGCGTCGTTCAAGCCACGAGCTTCGCCGCACTATTTCCGTCCCCGACAATCTCTCAATCGAGTACGAACAGTCGCGTCGACACGGCTCGTGGCGACAAGGCAAGAGTCTCCCTGGCCTGAAGAAATATCATGTGCAATACATTGGCATCTCAGGCGTGAAAGAGAAGCTGAGGGAACGACGCACCGAGAAAAGAAGAGACAAGATTAGGCGCAGTATCGGCAGCAGGTACTATGTCGATCCTGTAGTTCCCGACTCTCCGACTATCTCGCAGTAAATAGCTGCGGGCAGAAATGATCGACTCGAGGGCGTTTTTCGGCCACGGTAACCTTTCCATACGCATTCGGAGCCGCATGCAACCACTTTGTTCTGGATACCACACTTTTAACACGCTTAATTTTTTCATCACCATTGTCATCATTGCGCAATCCTGGTTTTTTGCTTTGGTTATGTACATGTTTTCATACCCCTACACACCATAGCAACATTGACGACGTAACGACTCTCGCCCCATCTTCTACGCGCTGGATACCTGGAATCGGATGTTAACCTCTGGGCGTTTTACTTTTATTCTTATCCTTTTTTTTTGATCTTCTTCTTCTCTGAGCTGGGATGGATTTAGCTGCAGGTTTTGCGTTTGCAGACATTTCAGTCTTGAAAAGGGACCTTTTGTTCTTATTTACATATGTATGTCTGTGCGTTGGGTGTACATATCCACATCATAATATGCCCCTTCGGTTCTTACCTACACACACCCCAATTTCGATATCTATTCCTTGACGCTGCACCATTTGCAACACATGGGCTGACATAGCTTGAAGAACATCTTTGCGATTTCGCTGATTTACTGAAATAGGTTATCTCAATCAACCGCTCATGCTATTTGGCTAACCGTTTTTGACCCGGGCCAGAAGACGCCTTTTCTCCAAAAACAAAGAACAATCTGACTGTAACTGAAACAGAAGAAAAAAAGAAATTATAGTCGAGTACAAAGTACATGTGGCTAAAAGCTCTCTTCCCCATCTTGAGAGAGTTAGCTATTGCCCCTACGCTGTGATATCATGCCCTTTCCGGGTGGAAACAAACACCTCCTACGCCGATGAATGAGAACAAATACAGAGAAGCGCCTGTCTTCAATTCCAAATTTTGTTGGTGCGGAAGTGAAACAAGAGGAAAAGTGGAGCATGTTGCTCAAATTTGTACAAAGGAAAACGTAGTGCACCGTGATGCAGTGTAATATGGCGTGGTGTAGGCCTTCGGAGGCAGTCCAGAGATAAAAACTATAAAGCTACCTCATATCTTCCTCCGGACGGTGAATTTGCGCTCCATGGTGGGAGCTGGTAGTGCTTCAGCGAATCGATCGCGTGCTAAACTTTGTTAGTTGCATGTAGTTCCAGGATAGCTTGAAGGGGGGACATACTCTCTGCAGAGTCAAACATAATTAATATGTCATCATGCTCGCCCGGGTATTCAATCTCGTCCAAGCATACGAACCTTCTCTTCGTGCCTGACCAACCAGTTAATCTACCCTCGGCCTTTTGAATCTTGCCTTCACCACGCCTCTCGTCGACCGGCAAGGCGAACTTCGCATCGACCAACTTGAGGCCAAATTTTCCACCCTTGTCGGTCTTTTCAAAAGTGTCTGTGAGGCGCAGTTGGAAGTTCATGGCATCAGCGTGGGAAAAGTCCTCGAAGAAGGCGAGAAGTTGGATGATGTTATCCTGTTCGACGACTTGAAGACGGAGTCCATTCGCGGTCCATTGCTTGTAGATTGGGACGACCATGCGGCGACGCGAGATGGAGAAAGAAGTTGCGGTTCTGGAATTGGTTAGTATATATACCAGAAGCGCAACATGAAAAGAAAAGGTAAAAGAGAAGAGATAGGCATACCCATCAAATTTGACATTGAAGCCAGTAACAGCTAGTTGAAAGGTGTGTAGATCGTTGAACGAATTGAAAGTCAACCGTCTTATTGTGGAAGTGCTCGTAAGAGTCTGAAGAAGCTTGGCCAACTCTTCAGGGACACTGGGATCAGTTCGACTGCCATCAACCGCGACTGCCATGTCCTGCTGTGCTTCACGTAGGAGTGTAAGCTCAGGAGCACCGTCGACGGGGAGGCGAACCAAAAGCTCACCAGGACCTGAAAGTTGTTAGTATACTGCCATGCGCACTGAAGAATAAAAGTCACTGAGACTTACCCAAGTTCATGCGATCAGAAACAATGCCAGCAGTATGCCTGCACATGATTCTCAAGCTCTCGCTCATAACAGTGGGCGCGGACTCCAGTCCAGCAGCTTCAGGATCCTGGTTCATAACCTTGGCTTCCACCCACTGCAGTTTCTCGAGCACACGACTTCCTCGCTGGTAAAAACCCTCTGCTTGGTCCGCGCTTTCGATGTGATAAGCCTTGAGCGCGACCTGAGCAAACGTGGTTTCGCCCTCAGCGACGTTCATCGAAGTGAATGTACCGAACAGATTGTTGCGGTCCCTGCCTTCTTGGAACACTAGATGTGCGATACACGTCCGTAGTTGCTTGTCGGGTCCCTCTTCGCGGAAGCGTAGTCTTAAAGCTGGTGACTGATCAGGCTCGGTAACATATTCGAAGTTCATAGGCTCCTGCTTTGTTCCGAGTTCGTGATTGATCAAGCTAATTTGTTTAGTATGCTGCGCCGTGACCAGCACCATTCGATAACCACGATGCAGTTTTCGCTTCCCAGTACCTTCACTGCTACGCTCTATTCTCTGGAACACCATAAGTTTACAACCTGAGACCCGATCGCATGGGAACAAAGACGGATTTGCGGGATCCCTATAGCTGGCCTCTCGAAGATAGATTTTACAGGCGAATCGCTCATCTCTTCGTTCTCGTAAATCAGACTCTACACGGTTTGTGTGGTTAACAATAGACCAGAGGCTTCGAAAATCAGCTTCATGCAATGCAAGGGTAAGCAGAAATCCGTGCCGTAGTTGTACGGTAATCTGTTGCAATTGCTGTTTCCAGTTGACGTCCTTCCATGAAATTGCTGAGCCAGAACCAACCAGGATATTGATTAGACTATTTTGACTGCAAATAGCAAGTTTGACCGAGTACTGTTCTTTGGAGCGCAAAACAGACACGACCGTATCCATGGGCACGCGGTCCGTGTCAGGGCCATCGGTCGATACTGAGGCTTTGACAAACATCCGGAAATAGCAGAAGTCATTCTTGGTATCTGCGAGGGGAATGTATTGCGACAGGCTAAATTGTGACTGACTGCCTTGTTGAGCAGGGAGTCCGGAGGTGAGCACGCTAGCGGCGTCAGGAGGAAATGATGGGTATTCTTCCCAAATGGCTTGGTCCTGTCCCTGGATGAGAGCTTGCGTAGGAGGCATACTTTGATGTTTCTTCATGGACCCAACGAGTAACTTCAGGTAGTGAGTTATGGCATTCTGAATATCGTACACTTCTGCAGTGGCCGAATCTCCTCCTTGACGTGCGAGGTCAACTTGGGCATCTGGAGTCCCATTGCCGTATCTCTGCAGATTGGGGTGGTTTGGCAGAACTTCTGTTACTATCCACCATACCTTGGCTAGATCGACGTGGGGCTGGGAGAGTCGCTCCGGCGGAGGTTCGGCGGTCTTGGGTTGGCTTCTGATTAGGTTTTCCATTCCAGTGCGTCCTTTGAGAAACCACCAAGTGGCGACACGAAGCCATTGCATTGGCGTGTGGTTGTTGATGTTGCCACCAAGCTGTGCTGTCAGCTGGAAGATGCCTCTCATGTGGGTGATGCGCTCGGCAAAGTCTCGGTATGCGAATTCGTTTGCCGACTTGGTGTCGGACCTTGAAAGAGGTGCGGCAGGCTTTCCGCTGGCTCCCGATGGATTTCGCGAAGGCAGTTGACTGCCCGGTGGCCCTACTGCAAGAGGTTGCGGTTGCGCAGACTGGGAGTAAGACGCTCCCTGTGGGAGTTGAGGTAGGGTGGGTAGACTGGGGCTGTCATCGAGAGATTCGAAGAAGGGCCTTTCGGTAGTGGAGGGTATTCGTTGTATGGCCGGGTTGGAGAAGGGATCTGATCGCGAGGAAGGTGAGGTGCGGGTTTGTGAGATGACCGAAGCTGTAGTGTATTGTGACGACCCGGCGGAGAGTATGCGCGTCTCAGCGTCGCTTGGATGGGAACTATATACGGTCGGTCTTCGTCCCGGAGAGGGCCCACGAGCTTTTGATCGTTGGGGATCTTCGGTCTCCGACATGCTGCGCGGCGAACCCCTCGATTCCATGTAGGCGTTGTCAAGTGGCGTCTTTGCTGTAGCCGGCGTGTGATATGACGATGGAGGCGTTCCTGCGAGTGACTGCTGTGAACTCGCCTCGGAATCGCGTCGTTCGCCTGAGGCTGCCCGTTGTGAAGCCTCGTGTAGTGTTCTGCCCTCCTCGGAGCGCATCTTTTGCCTAATCCTCGCTGCGAAAGAAGTTGATTCGTCATCTTTTTGATCGGGTATGCGCCTCTCTGGCAGATGCGGGAAGGAAGGTATCGGGTGTACAGGCTCATGGTCGGGTCCGTCGCCCATGGTGCTGAATCCAGTGTTGGTGCGCTTGAGCGACTTTGGCTGGAAATCGACCTCCTCTTCAATTGTGGGCTCGCGGACAGACATTGTCCTGGATAGCACTGGAGAAGAGAGGTTATCAGAGTCGTGCGAATACACCGAGTCCTCGCTCGGCCGCCTTCCAGGCTGGTTCAAAACGGGCTCCATTATGCTGTCGAAACCAGTAGGCGTGCGGGAAAGGCCTTTGGGTCGGTCTCCCAGGCCCATTGAGCCCATGTAGCGCGGAGGCGTGGGAGGAAGTTGAGCGTGGGTGTTGATCTGGCCCAGCTGCATCTTCTGGCCGAGGGGCGGGGATAGCTCGCCGGGGTTTGTGTTCGTCCTCGTAAGGTTTGTCCGGTACTCATGCTGCGAAGGGGTCCTGCCAATGCCATTGGTACGCGCACCCAGATTTGTGTCGTCTTGCGGGGCCTGGGCAGGCAACTTGTCCACCTGTGGCACGCTCTGTTGTGCCTTCTTGTTCTTAGAAACCTCGACGGCGGGGTCCTCGCACTCATCGCCGCCATGGCCTATGACTTCGGGCACACTGCGCGCAAAACTCACGGTGAGGCTCTTGTTGCGATTGCCCGACTTCAAGCCTCCCGGCCCCGGGCTCTTGGCAGCGCCGCTGTTGATGATGGCTTGAGCGCCCGGCCATCGCTGGGCTTTGCCGACGTCTATGCGGGGCCGGTTAATGGAGGTGGAAGTGGCAGCTTCTTTTTGTTGTTGGGCAGCGCGGTCGGTCGAGGGCTTGAGGAAGGCGCTGAGGTCGTCGCTGTCTGCGGGCCTGGCCCTGGCCTGGTTGGCCTGGGAGAGCTCGTTGGTCTTTTCGAGGATTTTGGTCTTCCAGCGGCTCTTGGAGAATAGTTTGCTCGCGGGCTCGTGTGCGTCCACCATGATGCTGATCTGTGCGGTGCGGTGCGGTGCGGTGCGGTGCGGTGCGGTGCGGTGCGGTGCGGTGCGGTGCTGTCCTGCCTGCAGACCAGAGCGCGGGTGGGATGGTGGAAGGTGAGGGTGGTGATGGTCGAGGAAAGGCGTGCAGGTGTACAGGCGTTCCTGCGTCTGTGTCTGCTGCTCGCGTGCCTGCAATATGCAGCCCCGAGCTCGATTGGCGGCGGCGGGTACGAGGGGCTAGGCGGCTATCGACGTGTTGCGAGGCGATGGCACTTCTCTAACAGGGTCCGACCACCTGAGACGGCTTCACCCGTGCAAGATGCAATGCCAGAGCCCTTCTTGCATACACTCGTACACAAGTCAAGTCGCGTCAAAGAAAAAAAATAGCAGGAGAGAGACGGAGGGGGAGACGGAGAAAGAGAAAGAGAGAGGAAAAGAAAGTGTAAGGAAGCAGACAAGCAAGCCACCCGAGGATTGCCAGGTAGGGGTCAGCAGCAGCCAGGGACCCAACAATATCGTGGAACCGCCGTTCGTAGTTGCGGAGTAGTCTATCAGCCTAATTGCCAGGGTCGACGCTAATTGCGCGCCTTCGGCTTATCGTTGCAATCCCGTTGCCGTGTCCTAAACACCAGCTGGCCCTACACGGACAAGGGCTACTTACACGAGGTAGAGATTAGGACAATCGCACCGAGAGATTGCGCATTGCACATTGCATGTCCCAGCCCGGCCATTGATGGGAAACGGCGGCTCCTTCGTGTCTCGTGTCTCATGTCTCGTGTTCGGAGCGCCAACGTCGAGGCTCCCCACATCCAGCCCACCAGATCGTCTGTGCGGCGTCCTCTCCGTCCTACATTCAATGGCACTCACCGTTCCCATATCTCTTGGCGGCGAGCGTTGGCAGCCTGGCTGTGCGACGTCGTTAGTACCCGCCGAACGCGGTACTCCCCTGGCGCAACCAACCCCCTTTCCTTTACCCGTCAGCCACCGCTTGCCTGAGGAGAGCCCAACAGTTGTCCGCTGCGTGCATCCTGGCCCCGGCGTGTCGCGATCGTCGTGACGTACGTGGCAAGTGTTTCACGCATCTCTCTACGTGCATATGCTACCCGTCTGTCAATCCTCCCAGTCTTGCGACGACGATAGCACCAAAGCCTGCATTGCCTTGGACATGTCTCTTCTGCCCCATCAACCACTGTCTCCCAAAAAGGAAGACCACAGCCCAGGCTATACCGAAAACATGACAGCGTCCGCTGGGAAGCGTGGAGTGATAGGGCGAGGGCAGGGATGGCGATCCCCTAGCGTATGACAACCCTAGTGGCACGGCTCTCGTCCGCCATTTAGCCTTGCTGCAAATCGCTTGTGGCTGGCCACCTCTAAATATGCTAGGAACCCATCGCTGTATGCGCCCGACTCTTGATAGCATTTGTTGCGACAGGCTGCAACCTGTCTAGGTCAGAGCCATGTCTTAATCTCTTACAATTTCAATCAAGCATCATCGACATTGGAGTATCGGCGCGAAATCGGCTATCATCAGCCTTATTACATTTCGTATCGCACAGAGCTTTGCCCGTCACCGATATAGAGGTTCACGCATCATTCCAGCCACCTACTGCGGAGAAATCTTACCTCTTGGCGCTGTATGGAGCATCCGAGATGCTGCTGGCCGAGGTTCGAGCGACCCTCACGACCGCCTTCCAATGAAGCTTCTAGAGGGCCGGCTTTGGAGCCGCAAGTGGGGCTCTCGACTCGCAATGACGGAAGATAGCCCCATACCATCGTCATAACCTCACTTACCTTCAGACATTGCGTACCCCTCAACAATCCTTCCCCGCGATACTTCATCTTCCCCATAGTCACTGCCACTTTTGCCATCAGACCACCAAAATGTCCTCCCAGGCCATCTCCGAGCCCCTCCAAATGTTCGAGATCTCAGACTTTAAATTCCACAATGGGTCCACACTACCAAAACTCAAACTGGCCTACAAGATTCTTAACCCGCACAACTCCAAGATTGCGGTTGTGCACACTTGTTTCAAGGGCCGTCTCGACACAACCCTCACACACGCAAACGCCGCATTGAAGAATCACAAGATCGTATTGATCGCACTACTCGGCAATGGCGAATCTTCTAGTCCGTCAAACACACCCAATTTCCCCTCTCGGATCGAGTACATGGATTGTGTCAACGCGCAATACTCACTTCTAACACAAGAGCTTGGTATCAAAGAGGTAGACGTCATGCTCGGATTTTCCATGGGAGGCCAAATCACGTACCACTGGCTGGCCTCACATCCAGAATTCATCAAACACGCAATCATCGTATGCTCCTCAGCCAAAACAAGCAGGCACAACTTTCAGTTCTTGGAGGGCCCCAAGGCGGCACTGGAGCATGCGAGTAGCCCAGAGAGGGGAATTAGGGCGTTTGGAAAAGCCTACTCGGCCTGGCTGACCAGCGCCGAATGGTTCGATGAGGAATGCTATAAGAAGATGGGCTTCCAGCAGCTCCGAGACTGGGACGATGTGGCCACCATTCAAGGTTACGAAGGCTGGACGGGAGATGATCTGCTGATAATGCTGGGTATGTGGCAACGGGGTGACATTAGTCGGTGCACCAAAGGGGGAGATCTCGAGTCTGCATTGAAGAGCATCAAGGCCAAGGTTCTGCTGATGCCATGCGAGTACGATCAGTACTTCCGGCCTTATGTTAGCCAAAAGGAGGTGAAGAGTTTAGAAGACGGGACTGTAGAGATGATCCCTAGTATCTGGGGTCACATTGCGGGTGGCGGAGCAAACCAAAAGGATGTTGACTGGATGGATCACCGGATGAAACTGTTCTTGCGTGGCTTGGTATAAATATCGTATTTGGCAAATAAAGAGTAGCAAAAAGTAATGAACACTTCGCATGAAACATTTGGTACCTGGTTCCAGAAGGACCCAACGATATGTCCGTTTGTTCATGGCTGAACATGGATACCATAATTGATCGTTTTGAAGTTACGAAGCGTTGAGGACGGCAATCTCCCAACACAAAGGTATCCGGAACCCAAGTTCTGCCAAGTTGCGGAGATTTGAGCGAACGAAGCTTGATGACGACTTTAATTACGACTGGCAGGATGCCGTTACAAACGTGCAAAGCAGAGGCAGCCTGGATTATGGATGCTGTTTCGTGCTTCCCGCTCGGCCAATCGCGGAGGAGCCTCATCGATATGTCACCGCCAAGCTCTTACACCCAGTGCTTCAGCTCCACCATTGCCAGAATGCCCCATCAATAACCAGAAGCATGCGCTGAAACTCTCACAAGGTTTCCAGGACAAGGGCTTTTAGAATCATATTCTTTTGTGACGACGCACCAGGGAGGGGGGAAAACCATTGCATCATGCCGTCTCCAACAGCAGCAACTGTGCCTTCACCGGCATCTTCGTCATCAGCAGACCACACATCCGACATAGTTGGGAACCCACGAAGCAGACGATCGCGTGTGTCCGCAGAGCACACGCTGAACAGAGTGCGCGAGAACCAGCGAAGGCACCGCGCACGACAACGTGACCACGTCACATCGCTTGAGCAAAAGCTCGCAGAGACGGAAGCATTACTCGCAGAGGCAAGGGCAGAAATCGCATGGCTGAAAGAAGAAGCGGCAGCAGCAGCAGCTGGGCGAGCTCCAACAACGTACAACAACCAGGTCCAGGGAGCAACAACAAGATACGAAAGAAATGACGGTGCAACCATGATAGGAAACGGCAACAGCATGCTCATAAGAGATATTATACCCACAGCACAGTCCAATAATCCGCAGTGCCCACAGCCAGGCCCCCTAGCCCTCGTCCAACCACAACACGCCAACAGTCTCCCATCCGCCTACCCTGATGGTTCGGTGCACCAAGCCTTACCAGACCTTTCCTTCCTGGGCGAAGTTTCATCCTCCTACTACTTGGAAAGTAGTAATCGTAGTCGTAGTACTGCCACTACTACCACCACTTGTGGTCCCACTCCTACCAACACCACAAACTACCTCATCAACCTACCCCTCATCTCCTTCCCTACCCTATCCTCTCCCTCGGGCAACACCACCAACACCACGAACGGCAGCAACAGCAACAGCACCCCCGGTCCTCCGCCATGCTGTTCAGACCCCCCCTCCTCGCCCCGTCCCGCAAATGAACCCATAGAGCTGGAATGCTCATCCTGTAAGACGCGGCCGCCGCCCTCGCCCTCGGAGAGTACTACGCTGTGCGCCCAAGCCTACGTCATGATCAGCCAGCATAATTTCCGCAATCTGGATCCGGATACTATTCGGATCTGGTTGGCGCAGGGGTTGAGGCGTGCGCAGCGCAAGGGCGAGGGGTGTAGGGTTGAAAATGGCGCGTTGTTGAGGCTGTTGGATTTCATTAGTGGACTATGAAGGGGAAGAGAGACGTTGATTAGATCAATGACGCGGGGGACAGAGTTGGTACTGGACATATCAAGGAGTTCTTCGTGGTTGTTTCTGGGGGTTTGTGGGGGGGTACGAATGGAATAGAGTAGTGTTTTCAGTCGTTGAACCTTCTTTCGTTTTCTTCTGACTTTGGTGTTTGGGAATGCATGGAATCTTTGCAAGAAGATGGGTGGGAAGCGTTCTGGATGAGAAAAGGTCAAGTCGTGTAGGTAATCAAAGCAAACCCGGCAATGAGTCTAAACATAAAAAGTCATATATATTCATTAACCCTATACGCTATGCAGAGAAAGACCCATTCATGTAAACGTACAAACTATGGCTGGGGTGAAACCATCTTGACCGTATGATGTGCATCATCTTTGGCCAGTCGAAGCAAAGTATTCTTCTGATTCGGCAGGACTCTATCGTCCCATACGGATCACACCCGCGTGAACGAGCTTCTGGATCTTGGACCGGATACTGGGGTTCTTCAGATGCTCTTGTAGTGCCGCGGGGTCGTCCTTGGCTTGTTGCAGAATGGCTTGCATGACAGGATCTTGAAGGATACCGACAATCTGTGTAACTGGTTAGTGAATTCCAAGTGAACAAGCGACATGTTAGACTCACCTCTGGATCACGCTGGATACGCTCCATGGTCTCTTGCTCAGTCTCACCCTCCCGAGCAGAGTACTGCGCTTGCAGTGCCTTTTGTTCTTGTTGCTGAATCTCCCTAGTGTTCTTACCGTCCTTGTCGTGTTCCATGGCCTCAGCGCATACATTGACACACTTGTTGTACTCGCGCATGGTAAAGTATGCCTGGGCTTTCCGCAGGTAGGCTCGGATGAAGTCGGGATCGCGCTTGATAGCCTCGTCGCAGTCTTGGACGGCCGATGGAAACTCTAGCAGCTTGATGAAGCAGGCGGCGCGGTTTGAGTAACCCCTTGGGTCATCTGGCGCGCGCTTGATCATCTCAGAGTATGCCTCGACTGCTTCAGGCCAGTTCGACTCTTTGAACTTGGCGTTGCCGAGCTCGCGCGCCTTTTCAGCCTCCTCAGGGTTGATGTAAGACTCCCTGTCTGCCTTGACCTTGGCCTTCTCGGCGGCGCGAAGCTTGGCAAGGACTTCGGGAGTGCGGTGTTCAGTTTGTGCCTTCTGGTAGTAGAGAATCGCGTTGCTGAGATTGCCCAACTTCTCGTAAGCGGTTCCGATACGTGCAAATGCTCTACATGGTGTTAATGACATATTGAGAAGATGTTTGTTTGGAGACTTACTTTGCGATGATCTTGAAGTCGGCGAGAATCTCGCGACCGTAGTCAACGGCCTCATTGCAGGCCTGGATGCATCCCTCGTAGTCACCCTTCTCAAACTTGGCCGCCCCCAAGTTGGTCTTGTAAGTGATGTCCTTGTGGGTTTCCCATGCTTTGGTGTAGTTCTCGATAGCATCGTCAAATTGTCGCTTCTTGTAGAATTCGGTGCCCTTCTTCTTCAGCTCATCGGCTTCAGCCTTGGCTTTCTTCGCAGCCTTGTCCTCTTCAGTCTCCTCGACCGGCTCGGGTTCGGGTTCGGGCTCCGGTGCCTTCTTGGGCTGCGCAGGCGCTGGTCGCGCATCAGGCATCTCTACGTCCTCCTCTGCTGCCTTTGAGTCTGCACCCCCTGCACCCCCTGCCTCTGGTGGTTGACCGAAAGACATATCGATGCCTAGGAGTACGCTCATGACCTGCAGGAAGCGAGGGTCCTGCATGAACTGACCGGCCATATTTGGGTTCTTCTGCAGCTGCTGGAGCTTGCCCATGAACTCTGTGTCACCGAGGAGTGAGGCGGTCTTGGGGTTGGCGGCGAGCTTAGAGATCATGTTCGGGTCGCTGAACATGCCACCAAGCCCTGCACCGTCGCTGTTAGCTTCGGATTCAATTGCGCGCTTGACAGCCTCGAGGCCTGACTTCGCTTGGGCGTTGTTTGGGTCGAGCTTAAGTGCCTGGTCGAAGGCGTCTGATGCTCCAACTATTTGCTGTCAGTAGTGATTTTTCCATGGCGCATGCTTGACACATACCCAGATCACCCTCTCCATGTAGCGCAGTTCCCTTACGCCCCCAGCCCTTGGCCCAGTCGGGCTTGATCTCGGTGACCTTGTTCGCATCGTCGAGCGCCTTTTGCCAGTCCTTCAAAGACGCGTACGCGCCCGATCGGTTAGAGTAGAGGACATGATTTGAGGGGTCAAGCTCGATGGCTTGTGAGAACTTCTCGCTGTATGTTGTTAGCAAATGGCTGGTAAGGCTGTGTTTGCGGGGCGACGTACATGGACTCTTCGAACTTCTTCTCGGCGAAGAGCTTGTTGCCTTCAGCTTTCAATGCGTCGGCCATGGTGTTGATTTGATTGATTAAGCTATGTGTACAAAGTGACCACGATTTTCTCGTCGCGCAGGCGTTAGAGGGACAGGCTCTGAATTATAGTTTGATGTGTAGCTAGAATGTTCGATTGCGGAGCTCTGGCGGGCGAGGCGTCCGTGCATCACGAGCGCTCAAGGGCGTCCGTCATCCACCCCGCCATATTCGGCCTGACGAGACGTACCTTCAGCTTGTGAGTGAACAATTCTCTCAGCCCTCCCTATGCGCATTTTCGTCACAGCTCAGTACTTGATTCTATCAGGTCGCTACCCAAGCATACTTGGCAGACTCATGGGGGTTGACAGTTGACACTTTGCTCGCGCCTCCAGCTGGCCAAACAGACTCTGATAACGCCTCATCTATTCAGGGTGGCAATACGGTTGCAAGAGATTGTATCTTTGTCGTTTTCGCGCATCAAGTCACCATTCTTGCTCTATCTAGCTTGTCAAGTAATTGTTATGCAACATGTGACTGACGTTCGGAAAAAGCTTTCATCATCTAGCCTTTGCCTCACCGTCACGAGAGACTTCTCTTGTTCCTCCAAATTTCCCTTCGTCGAGAACACAGCTTCAACTCTAAAGTCATGGTTCAAGCCCTACGAAAAGACCATTGGGATGCGCAACTCGTTCTAAGTGGGCACTGTGATAAGATCATGGTTCAGAACCTGGAAGTCGTTGTCAACGCAGGAAAAGATGTCTGGGGACGTGAAAAAAAGCAGAGAGCCTTGATCAGTGTCACCCTCACCCTAGAAAAGCAGTTCACTTCGGCTTCTTCTACGGACTCTGTTGACAATAGCACCGTTCATTACGGCACGCTCAGCAAAGCGATTCAGGCACGATTCAAGGACGATACCATGGCCTGGACATGCACGGCTACGCTCTCGGCTGCCGTGTCGCAGTGTGTGCGCGATGTGGCTGGCTCAACAAACATACATGCCATCGAAACAAACATCTGCTATCTGAAAGGAAGCATGCTTGGGGAGGGCGCTGGACACATCACCTCTTGTATCGAGCATTCGGGAACGCATTCGAATGTACTGTACCTGCGCAACATTCGCATACCTTGTCTGATCGGTGTCAATTCAAATGAGAGGTTGCAAAAGCAGCCTGTGGACGTCAATGTTTGGATAGACAGAGTCGCCGACTCCCGCGTTGACGATTATCCACAATTGGAGTGTCTTTTATTCGAGGTAGGTACACGCTGCTGCAGCACCGGACGCTAACTGACGCGCCGCAGCTGATCTCAGGGTCTTCTTTCCAGACCATCGAGAGCCTGCTAGCGTGGCTCATCCAAGAGCTCAGACTGAAGTTCTTCACGCAAGAGGTGGACCAGGGTGCGTGGATCAAGCTGCGAGTTGGCAAGCCCCACGCCGTACCTTTTGCAGATGCGCCCGCTGTCGAGATAACGCGACCAGTGCGTGCGGACTAGGGAGGAGTTTTCGCCAGACAGCCTCGACACGGTCGGCCGTAACGAGTCAGAGCAGTACTGGGCCACGAAATAGCTGCAGGTATCTTTGGACACAAGTCACATGAAGAACTAGAAAATGCCTGTTCCTGACCTGGTGTTACTCTGGGAAAAGGTCCACTAGCGCATCCGGTACCGATTCAGTCTCCACCGAGCCCACTTCAATACGTGTGGCCCATGTCTTGCGCGGTGTGAAGCCCTCTTGACGTTAATAGTGCTGAGCCGCTGAAATGCTTCGGAAGCTTGATGCTGACCGAGTCGCTCCAGTTTGCAAAATATGCAAAATCATCAACCATGCTCCTTGGTACCGCTATATATGTCCGAGATGCCGGGCGGGGCAAGGTGTCACTAGCTCCCCCGAGAGAAGACTGGCGAGCTGACACTTGCAAGCTCTAAAACCACGGATGTCGTTCGTCAGTAGAGTAGAAAGAGGTGTTCATTCAGACCACCATCTACCAAGGGAATCGCTATCGTTTGATTACACCAGCTTAGCAGTAGATCCCCACGTGGTCTAAGTGATAGCTGTACATGGGAGTATGTACGCACATATATCGGCACAACCTACCAACGTTATTATCAACCTCCCAGCCCGAGGTTAGCGATCAACATCAAGTAGCACAAACTGATATGTGTTTTTGCATCAACGTTGCGTATTTGCCACAATAGAAAAATGGGACTTCGCCCGCATGCTGGGGAAGTCTGTTGGGGAGCAAGTCGGAAGAGCGGTCGCGCACGCTACGTCAGGCTTACTGCATGCCCCTGCTAGTGCCACGGCCAGATGAGGGGCTTTTCAATTTATCGACATAGCTCCTAGGAAATTATTCAACAATTGTGCATCGTGAAGTCGAGGAAATGGGCGGTCGCGAAGCTCATTCGATGGTTGCTGTTGACTTGGACAGATACCGGGCAGCAAGAAGGGGCTCGTGACATGCGTTCTTTGTGAAGGGAAAGACGAAGTGGAGCGGAAATATTTCGGTGAATGAGCACCAAGGTCGGTATAGTGAGATAGTCTCTACAGCTTTGGAATAACAAAACAAACACTGGTAGCTTCTACTGAGCAAGCCCATGGTGGATTGCTAAAAGAAAGAGGAGGTATGGAGCCCTCGACATGTGGGCAGGAACCATTGGCGGCATGTCCATTGCCATGCCAGATGCAGAGATGTTACGCTCGAAACTACCCTTCTGGTCTCAAGAGCGGCAATAAGCTGCACGTATAAAAAACCAGATGCACACCGTCTCTTCACTACTCCCCTCCAGCCACCAAGCCTGTTCTTGTTACCAGGTCAAAGCACGTTCTCGACTTGCCCCACGTTCAACGCCAAGCTCGTGCCATTGCCTATAAGGAGTCCAGCTCCCCAACACTTGCTGTCCTCGACACCACTTTTTTTCTTTCCAGGACCTCACTACCCCCAAGCATACAATGGCATCTCGCGCGATCCCCTCTCACTTGAAGCCCTCCGCTGCTGAGGGCGAGGGTGGCTTCTCATCCCAGCGCCACCACGGCAAGTCGCAGTCCCATGTGGTGAGTACGCGTCCTTCTGTCCCTGCAGCTTGCCAGTCTGCATTTCACTTTCCCCCTGTTACCGCTCTACATTGGCTCGATTGCTGCCAACGGGGCATTGGACGTCTCACCGCCTCCTATTTGCACTGAGTTGGTAAGTCGCGCATGGTAAGCGTGAGTCCAGTGGAAACCAATCTTATACGGGATTGCAGCACTCCGCTCATGGATGGGAGCGCAATAGCAGGATTCGTCGCGAGCATGTTGGTCAATCTGCCAGAAGTCGCGTTCGTGGTTTCCTGGAAGCATTTGCCCCACTTTGACAACACGTACTCTCCGCGGCCTCGCAGCGGTGGTATTGTAACAACAACGTCAGCAGCTTCAGAATCTTCACGATCAATGATCACGATCACAACTTGCTGACCCGTTTCTCCCGCATAGGCATTCGAGAACACATCCACCAATGTCGCCGCCTCGCAAATGCGAAATGCGCTCAACAAGCTCGCCGATACCGTCACCGACCCCGCCGAGAAGAAGGTCAGTCACAGCTGCTCTGTGCCCCTCAATTCCCTATCCATTACTTGAGACCTCTAGTTGTACTCGCTGGGCTCGAATACCCACAGTCATGGGCCAGCCTGCATGTGCAGCAGTGGGGTCGGCATAGAAGAGGGGCACTACGTCATATTAGCGTGATACTGACCTATGCAGTACTTCGAGACGGAAATGGACAACTTCTTCGCGCTATTCCGCCGATACCTCAATGACAAGGCCAAGGGCACTGCTATCGACTGGAACCGTATCGCTCCCCCGAAGGCTGAGCAGGTCGTCAACTACGATGATCTGGCCAACACCGAGGGCGTCGAATACCTGAACAAGCTGGCTGTTGTCAAGCTCAATGGTGGTCTTGGTACCTCCATGGGTTGTGTTGGCCCCAAGTCGGTCATCGAGGTCCGTGACGGCATGTCCTTCTTGGATCTGTCCGTACGACAAATCGAGTACCTCAACCGCACATACGACGTCAACGTGCCATTTGTGCTAATGAACTCGTTCAATACCGACACGGACACTGCTAGCATCATCAAGAAGTACGAGGGCCACAACATCGACATTCTCACATTCAACCAGTCGAGATACCCCCGTATCCTCAAGGACTCGCTTCTGCCCGCTCCCAAGGAGAACAAGTCAGATATCGCCAACTGGTACCCACCGGGTCACGGTGACGTCTTCGAGTCTCTCTACAACACCGGCATGATCGACAAGCTCATGGACCGTGGTATTGAGTACATTTTCCTTTCCAACGCCGACAACCTGGGTGCCGTTGTCGATCTCCGCATCCTCCAGCACATGGTCGACTCCAAGGCCGAGTACATCATGGAGTTGACAGACAAGACCAAGGCTGACGTCAAGGGTGGTACTATCATTGACTACGAGGGCTCTGTCCGCCTGCTTGAAATCGCCCAGGTTCCTAAGGAGCACGTCAACGAGTTCAAGTCGATCAAGAAGTTCAAGTACTTCAACACCAACAACATCTGGATGAATCTGGCGGCCATCAAGCGTGTTGTTGAGGCTAACGAACTTGCTATGGAGATCATCCCCAACGGCAAGTCCATCCCTGCCGACAAGAAGGGTGAGGCCGACATATCCGTCCTCCAACTCGAGACGGCTGTTGGTGCCGCCATCAAGCACTTCAAGAACGCACACGGTGTCAACGTTCCCAGGAGACGATTCTTGCCCGTCAAGACCTGCTCTGATCTCATGCTTGTCAAGTCTGATCTCTACACTCTTCAGCACGGCCAGCTGGTCATTGACCCCAACCGCTTCGGTCCCGCGCCTTTGATCAAGCTCGGCAGTGATTTCAAAAAAGTTTCCAGCTTCCAGTCGCGCATTCCTTCCATCCCCAAGATCGTTGAGCTGGACCACCTCACCATTACCGGTCCCGTCAACCTTGGCCGTGGCGTCACCCTCAAGGGCACTGTCATCATTGTCGCAACTGAGGGCTCCACCATCGACATTCCTCCTGGTTCCATCCTCGAGAATGTGGTTGTCCAGGGTTCGCTTAGGCTGCTTGAGCACTAGAGCAAATGCGTCAATGTTTTCTTTGCGAGTTCACATAGATTTTTAAGTATACGGGTCTTCCAGGAGCGGCTGGTTACGAAAGATGATTAAGCATTAACTTGCTCTCGAGCAGAATAGGCACGTGTAGTAATTGAGGGGCGTAATTGCCATGCCCCACCATCGGTTGATGCATTATGATAGACAAAATGTATATTGGCGAATGTAAAGACACATTTGTCTTCCTCATCATTGTACCACTGTTGCAATGGGTCTCTACGTGATGTGACAGGTTAGTGCAAATTTCCGCGTTGATAGTCTAGCGCACATGTGAAATTCCCGGTGCCCGAATGAGTCTGATACTAAGACGCGGGTGCCTGATTAATGCCTCGCGTCTCACGCCACGCTAAGCCTTGCGGCCCTACCACGGGTGATGTCAGGATGTCACCAGCCATGCGACTGTCCCGCAAGCTACACATCCCCCACCTTGCTATCGGTTCCTGTGCAGTGCAGAGGCGCAGTCGGCCAGTCATCTGCCCGTCGCATAGCGATGATGCCTG
Organism: Paradendryphiella salina; assembly: GCA_900634815.1. Classification (NCBI taxonomy): domain Eukaryota; kingdom Fungi; phylum Ascomycota; class Dothideomycetes; order Pleosporales; family Pleosporaceae; genus Paradendryphiella; species Paradendryphiella salina. The sequence continues at coordinate 101,884 of LR132077.1, read as the reverse complement.
CTGATAGCGGCGAAGACTTCTTGATATAAGCAGCAGTGGCTTCCTGACGCCGTCGCGTTCCACACACCTGCATTCTTGCGTTGCACAACAGCAGGGTTCACCGCACCTCACGAGCGCCAGCCCCGAAGATTGAGCCGAAATTCTACTTATGCCTGGAATCATTGATAGCCATTATTTCCACATTTCCACAGCATGGCCACCAAATCAACGGAGCACCACCACCACCAGGAAGAGCATGCCACGAGCGCAGCACACGCAGATGCGGCGCATCGCGAAGCATACGATTATTGGGGCTACCTGTTTCAAGACGACAAGTGTGGGACCCCAACACTGGATCGCCTACTAAAGGGCATAGCAGAAGTCATTGTGAGTAAAAGGCAGCTCCTCGATTTACAATCACTAGAAAAGACGGTTGCTGATGCATGTCGCTGCAGAGCAAGAAGTTTGAGCCCAGCGATTCGCCGGACCTCACGCCCTCGCAAATCGCAGCTTGGTATCGGAGCGTTGGCGGCGACTACGATGTCTTATTCACAGATACACCGCCATCATCCGTCGCGTTTATATACCGTTCGCTGGGCGCATATCATAGTCTACAACCAGCAGCGGACGACGACGGGTACTCCAGCCCGACGGTACCAGCTTTGAAGAAAAGCGGGTTTGTGACGTGGCAGACCATCCAGTTATTATTGGGGCCAGAAGAACATGTCTCGTTTCTACAGAGGGCAGTCGAGCTGGACGATATACCAGACCCAGAAACTGGGAATATCTTCCCAAAGATCCTACCTAAAGAGTGCTTTCCAGACAAGCCGGATGATGCCATGGAGGTATGGTATGAGACCGTTGCCGCCAGACTTAAGAAGGAGGCCGAGGAGGAAGCGAACAGAAACAGCACTGATGAGCCAAGACCGCGTACCTCTACTGAGGGAGAGGGTTCTTCAGCAGACGAGAAGCATGGCGCGTACATGTACTTTGAGGATCCACTCTACCGCAACGGGCGGCCTAGGCCTACTTTCATGCGCCATGTCTCGAAGCAGTCACCACGACCTATTGACGATCATGGACGGGCAGTTACATCAAGGGTCAGACACATGTTGAACCCGTTAAATCCATTTGCTAGCAGACGAAAGATTGTCCCAGATCGGTACGAGAGCGACAGTTTATCGGACGAAGATGCGACACCTATCGCGCCTGTCCCCCAGACAGCACCCCGATATCCTCCCCACAAGCGCTCTCAGTCGCCACGGCGCGGATCCTCTTTGTCAACGACCGACTCCGACTCCGACTCGGATCCAGATGGGTCCCCTCGTCGCCGCAACCCAGTGTTGCGTTCACACAAGTCTCACGAGCCACCTATAGCACAGCCGGGTTATTTCCCCGCTTACCATGAGGTCCGCCGCTACTCAAATCAACCTGATGCGGTTCGAATGGAAGGGCGAGGCTCGATGGCCACATCTCCCCAGCCCGTTTACCGACCTACTACATCACCACTCTTTGCGACCCAAGTGGCTCATGCTCAGCAGGAGGCACGGAAGCATTATGATCGTCGACCGGCCATGCCACCACGTACGAGCTATAGACCTGTGCCTGCACCACATAGCGGAGTGCGATGGGGTCCGCAAACTGTACATCCTGTTAGCCCAGCCCGAGACGTCGAGCCAACATATATTCGGGAGCGAGAGCGGGATGGCGGCCGAGAGCACCATCATCGTGAACGAGACGCGTATGACTCTAGGGGTAGCGGTAGCAGCCGATCACGTCGCAGGCACTCGACAGATGCTGAATACCCTCGAGAGCGTGACCGTGACGCAGGTCGAACACGGAGTCACGACAGGGTCAAAGAACATTGGGACGATCTTGACTATGCAAGATCAAGAGATGGCAGCCGGGATAGGGACAGACATCGGGATCCGAGGACGCACAGGTATGTGTCCGGGATGCAGGATGGAGTGTCTAGCCGAAAGTTTCCAGTCGCTAGTGGACCTTCCTACTAAATATGTCTGCAGTGTCAGGGGACAGTTCATGCGGCTACTAAAGGAGTTTTGAGGCATTGGAAGGCGCGGCCGAACACAATCATGGCTTAATGGTGCACGAGGGGATTTTTGTGGTCTCGGGGTCCACAGGCTAGACGTAGGGTCTGAAGGGACTTCAAGCGGACAGCTCGTGGCTTAAAAATCTTGTGGCTTAGATATGGCACGCTTGATATAGCTTGACGAAGTACATGTGCTCACGAGGCTGCTACGCATGCGCAAATGGTGTTAGTGCGATAGGTAACGCATGTCGGGAGCTTTTGATTTCTTCGACCCACAGCGGATGATAGATAGGCGAGAATCGGCATGTGTGCGCTCTAATGAGGGGCCAGCCTGTACCACCAATGACGATGGTAAATTGGTGGATCCCGTGAGCCTCTGCACTTTTCATATAGGCGAGCTACCGATGTACCTGAATCCCTAGGCATCATGAGAGATGACGTGGCGGGTGTCAGGGTTGTGCGGAGACGCGTGTTGGGTGTTGCGGGAATACCCTGGTCACTCGATGGGAACGCGATGTGCGCCCTGCAGTGGTAGCGCGATAGCGTCATGATAGCTTGAGGGGAAGTTCCTGATCCCCGGCGTCATACCCCACTGTCGAAACCATCGCAGCTGAAGCCAAGCGCTGCTGAGCCTTTTTTTCTGCATGCTAGGCTTCATCTCCGAAGCCACAAAGCGGCCGGTGTTGCAAACCGAGAGTACTGGTGTGGCTGTGCAGGTCATGGCGGAACCACTCCTTTGACGAGAAAGGCACGGCCGGATCGTCATGGCCAGAGAGATCCTAGTAGCCCGCTCTCCCAAGCTCCTTGATTGCATGTGAGCAGCAGCTGTGCTTGCGCGTCTGCCTCCTCTTCGCACTTGTAACCAGTCATTTATTCTACGTTTTCTTCGTTTCTTTCATCGACCGATCGCTGGGGCGGCACTTCGGCGAGTAGTCCCAGGTTAGTGCCCATTCATGGACTACAGCTGCAGCATCGCTAAAGCATTAGGGAGCTGCCGCCATCTACCAAGGAAAGCTAACCAGGCAAACAACAGGTTTCCACACCCAACAACAACTCCCAGCCGCTCTCTTCTCTCCTTGTTCTCCCTCACGAACCCCTCTACCCACTTGCCCGTTCACATCCCGCCATCGCGAGCGCCCAATTGCACGCGCATCCTCCTGCAGCCGCTATACAGCGTGAGCGGGTCGGACCTCCGCTCCATATCGCCGACATGGCTACCGAATCGCGAGAATCCGAGCTGAAGCAGCAGGGCGTGCTCGAGGCAGCAAGAGACCCTGATAATTCCATTACCGCTCAACAAGCAGAAAAGTCCTTGGTGGATCAGGCTCAAGCAGGCGGCAGCGCAGCCTTCCAATTCGACCCCGATGCCAGTCCTGAGCAGAAGCGGGCGCAGGCCAGAGCGCGAGTCCCGCCTGGCTTCCACCACGACCGCAGCCATAACGCAACCGCATTGGTGTCGGATGCTGACAATAACGGCCCCGACCAGTATGATTTGCCCTCGCCCACCAAGGCTGGCGCGATAGAGACACCAGCCGAAGCCAAAGCAGCTGGTCACGCGCCCGAGCAACTCGGCGACGATGCGCGGTGGGATCGAGTCGGCTGGGCACCGCGATTCGGCATGCCAGGCTCGGAAAACAAGGAAGAGGAAGAGCCATCTTTGGCCGACCATCAGACCTGGCTAGAGGGCAGGATTGAGGACAAGTTCTTCGGCGACTGGTACCACAATACCGGCATCATCATCTTTGCCTGTCTGAGCTCGTGGGTCGTGGGGGTTCTGGGTGGTGGACTTGGCTGGATCATGATCTTCATGACTGTCTGCGGAACCTACTATCGAACTTCGATTCGTCGTGTGCGCCGAAATGCCCGAGACGACCTCAATCGCGAGATGGCCAAGAACAAGCTGGAGACGGACAGCGAGAGCCTTGAGTGGATTAACAGCTTCCTTGTCAAGTTTTGGCCCATCTACGCTCCTGTTCTGTGTGATACCATTGTGGGAACCGTGGACCAAGTCCTCTCCACTTCGACCCCTGCCTTCCTCGACAGTCTAAAGATGAAGACTTTCGTCCTGGGAACAAAGCCTCCGCGATTGGAGCACGTAAAGACGTACCCAAAGACCCAAGACGACATTGTTCTCATGGACTGGAAGTTCAGCTTCACCCCCAACGATACGGCCGACCTTACTGCAAGGCAAATCAAGAACAAGATCAATCCCAAGATTGTGCTGGAAATTCGCGTCGGCAAAGGCCTTGTCAGCAAGGGTCTGGATGTCATCGTCGAAGACATGGCCTTTTCCGGTCTCATGCGCTTGAAGTTCAAGCTCCAGCTACCTTTTCCCCACATTGAGAAGGTTGAAATGTCCTTCATGGAGCGCCCGACCATCGATTACGTCTGCAAGCCGCTTGGTGGAGAGACATTCGGTTTTGACATCAACTTTATTCCAGGGTTGGAGACGTTCATTATGGAGCAAATCCATGCCAATTTGGGCCCGATGATGTACGACCCGAACGTTTTCCCCATCGAGATCGCCAAAATGCTTGCCGGTAATCCTGTCGATCAAGCAATTGGTGTTTTGCAAGTCCATTTCCATGGTGCCCAGGGTCTCAAGAACCCTGACAAGTTCTCCGGTACCCCTGACCCATACGCTACTGTCTCAATCAATAATCGCAACGTCCTTGGCAAAACAAAGACTGTTCACGAGAACGCCAGCCCCAGATGGAATGAGACTATCAACATAATCGTGACTTCGTTGAAAGACTCGCTCACAATTAACATCTTCGATTACAACGACATTCGAAAGGACAAGGAGCTCGGCACTGCTACATTTGCTCTGGAACAGCTCGAGCAGGACTCTGATCATGAGAACCTACATCTTGAGGTCATGTCAGGAGGCCGAGCGCGGGGTATTGTCTCTGCGGATGTACGCTTCTTCCCCGTTCTGGAAGGCACCATGCTTGAAGACGGCACCAAGGAACCGCCCCCAGAATCGCGCACCGGTATCTGCAAGTTCACCGTAGAACAGGCCAAGGATATGGATGGTAGCAAGAGCATGATCGGACAACGTAAGTCGGATCTTATCAACGTGTACACTACCTGGAAGCCAGCTAACAACGTTTAGTGAGCCCATATGCAGTTTTGCTGCTCAATGGACATGAGATCCACAGATCGCGCGTCATGAAACGAACCAACCAACCCATCTGGCCAGACGCTACCAAGGAGATGCTCATCACTGATCGTAAGAAGGCGAAACTTGGCCTTGTCATCAAGGATGACCGCGATCTTGCAGCTGATCCTATCCTTGGCACTTATCAGATCACGTTGGATGACATGTTGGAACTGATGGCCAAGGGACACGAATGGTACAATCTCGCTGGTGCATCGAGCGGTCGTGTGAAGATGAAGCTCGATTGGAAGCCTGTTGCACTCAAAGGAGCTGTTTCTTCGGGCGGATACCTTACGCCAATTGGTGTCATGAGGCTGCACTTCCAAAGCGCTCGTGAGCTTCGCAACCTAGAGGCGCTTGGCAAGTCAGATCCGTACGTCCGCGTCTTGCTTTCTGGTATTGAGAAAGGTCGCACCGTTGTGTTTAAAAACAATCTTGACCCAGACTGGGATGAGGTTATTTATGTGCCCGTACACACTGTTCGCGAGAAGCTTACATTGGAAGTAATGGACAACGAAAACCTTGGCAAAGATCGCCCACTGGGGCACATCGAACTTCTAGCTGGCGACTACATCAACCAGGACGAAAACGGCGAATACCTTGTGAACGAACAGAAGCAGCCTACTGCAGGGGCTTTGAGGCTGGCTGGTCATTCGCAACCGAAGGGCACCCTAAACTACACTTGCTCCTTCTACCCAACGTATCCAACCTGGGATCCTGAGGAGGATGAAGAAGAGGAGAAAGAGGAGGCTTCAACCAATGGTACAGCCCGTCCTGCATCAATCCAATCTAAAGGCCACCAGCGTGTTATGTCTGGATCCTCAGCCATCAGCAGATCGCCAACTGCCGGCACCATCTCATCACTCAAGTCCAACGACAAGGAAATGGCCAAGGAACTTGAGAACAACGAGCTGCATCAGGAAGAAGCTACCCAAGAGAAAAAGCAGGTCGAGAAACTGAAGCTCACCGTGGACGATCTGCAACGGTATGGTAGGTTGCGTGGCTGTCATGAGAATGTGGTCTTAGGTTGGCTGAGTTGGTTGTCCCCAACCTCCAATCCTATGCTTCGTGTTCTTATACCTTGTCACATCAACATTTGCTGACTTCTAATAGAATCTGGTCTGCTTGTGTTTAAGCTCATCGAAGGCGAATTCGCAAGGGCCGGTGGTCATGTCGACGTCATTATGGATGACATGGCGTACGCGAGCTATTCTAGCACGAAGATAAAGAGCAACAAGATGACTTTCAATGATGGTATGTCGAATGGACCCTGCCTTTGCTGTGTGATCCTAACAGCAAGCAGTTGGTGACACCATGATTCGAGAACTCGACTTTTCAAAGATCACTCTCCGTATCATGGAGCAAATGGATAACGACGGCGAAGATCATGGTGACCATGTCATTGCAAAGCTAACGGGAAACACTATCGACACGCTTCGTAGGGCTTTGGTAAGTGTCGCCAATGCTCCGAGTAGAAGAGTCCACTAACTTATCATCTAGCACACCCCTACTCAATTCACCTTGAAAGACAAGAACGGGCGCGATAACAAGATTACGGTCATGCTCAAGTACATTCCTGTCAAGATGCGTCTCGATCCCAGCGAATCATTCAATAACCAGGGTACCCTACGAGTAGATGTGCTTGACGCTGCGGATCTACCAGCAGCCGACCGCAACGGCTTCTCGGATCCCTACTGCAAGTTTCTGCTCAACGACAAGGAGGTATATAAGACGAAAACTCAGAAGAAGACGCTTCATCCTGCTTGGAATGAGTACTTTGAGGTGCCAGTACGAAGCCGAACAGCAGCCGACTTCGTAGTCAACGTCTACGATTGGGATTTTGGCGACAAGGCAGACTTTCTTGGCAAGTCATCCATCAACTTGGAGATTTTGGAGCCCTTCCAGCAACAGGAGGTTACACTCGGGCTCGATGGCAAGTCAGGGGCTGTTCGTCTCCGTATGCTTTTTAAGCCAGACTATGTCATGCGTTCCCGGCAAGGCTCGAGTACCTTCTCTGGCACTTTTGCAGTTCCGGGCAAGGTTATCGGTGCACCTGTAAAGGGTGTCGGCAAGGGCGCTGCATTCGTGGGTGGTAACGTGGTTCGTGCAGGAACCTTTCTTGGCCGTGGCTTCAAGCGTAGAAAGTCCCGTGGCGAGGCTGGCGACGAAGAATTGGAGCGCCCAAGCACCGCGGAGCGACCTTCTGCTGACACACCTGTCATCTCCATTGAAGGCGAGCAGCCCACTACGCCCACAAAAGACAGCGGAAATCACAACAGACACCGCAGCTGGGGTGCGCAAAGCTTCCACAGTCGGTTCGGTGACAACAGCGGTGTTGGTAGCGCTGAACAAGGCACAGCTAACATTACTGTCCTGAGCGCTGACGGCTTCCCTGCAAACAAGAATCTACGCGTACACATCCTACTTGGCAAGAAGGAGATTCACAAGACCGACCATATCAAAGCGCCTCAAGGCCACGTGACATTCCCAGAAGAATCTTTCAAGGTGCCCTGCACTGCCGACGCCTTCTTCCGAGTCATTGTCAAAGACCATGCCACGTTTGGTCGAGACGAAGAACTCGGCTCTGGCCAATTCACCGTCTCCGATCAAGGCGGTGGAAGCGAGCAGAATGTCGGTGTTACCCCGGGTATGGTCACAATACGCAGTAGTTTCCAGCCCAGTGACGCAGTTAGCCAGCATGGAAGCATCAGTCCACGGCCCAAGAGCATGGAGAGGAGAAGCCTGCTAAGGAGAGATCGAAGTATTACCCCGGCCTAGAAAGCTCATCATCGGCTTTGTCAAAGCAACAAAAGTGCGTTAAACGTCACAGGAGGTAGGAATATGGAAGCGAGGTCCTTGAATGAAGAGAGAAACACGGCGTTGAGAGATTGGATCGAGGATGTTGAGGCCGGTAGACGGAGTTTTATGCTCTGAGGGGATTGCAACATCATCTTCCTATTCTTCCTGTTTGACAGTGCTCTGTCTTTCCTAGAGTCTGAAGTCCTATTTCTCCATTTTGTTTTTCTCTTCTTCTTCTTTTTCTACAATGAACTTGGCGCGGCAACTGCCTCGAAGTATTCCTGACTTTCTCCTGTATTGAGTTTTAGATATCAATGTCACAGCATCACGTGACCTACAGGACGCACCGACGAAGGCACATTTTTCAGCTCCGGACGTTATTACTGGACTCGTTAGCAGGTTCTTCGCAGGCAGGTTAGTACGAATGATTTGGGGTGACGTAAAGAGGTGAAGTGAATGAGAGAATGGGAGGAAACAAGACTTTAATAGACAACAATTTACCTCCGCTGGATCCTGAACACCGCAGAGTGTAAGCAATACTCACTTCCGCTTAGAAAGATTTTACATTTATCTTGACTCGCGCGATCAACTAAATTTTATCAACTGTAGATCAACCCGCCGTTGCAGACATGTCGACAACCCCAAATCCAGACATCCTCGAAAATCTCGACATGGAGTGGGCGAACCGGGAGCTCATCCCCTTTCTAGAGCTAGTCTTCGGTGAGACTTTTGGGTATGAGAAGAGGCCGACGGCTCACTGGGTCCGCATGGTGCTCTTCGCTAGGTTCAAGCTGGACCGCATTGTAAGTAGATCTATCGCGCGCCCGTCTTTTGGTGTTGCGATTTATGGTACATCTCACGTAGCCATGAGACACTAGTCGATACTAACCGTAGTATGCCTGGAGTGCGCGCGTAGTACCTGCGTGATGCACTTATGGTCGCTATCAATCGTGCACTATCAAGTAACGCGTCGCAGCCTTTCTACGAAGACTTCCCCTCCACCATCGAACGCCTCCGCCTCTGCTTAATCAACCCAGAAGTTCTGACTCCGGCTGAGCTGACCAAGTTTATGCGCGTTGCAGACCAGGGCGAGCAGCTTTGTATCCGTATCTTCGTCCGCCACGCCATCCGACATGGCACTTATGATCTACACTCGCTTGGACGAGACGCAAGTCCGCAGTTCCCTCGTCCCGGAAAGACTACTGGAGGTCAACGCCATGGACGCAAGTTTACGAAACCACAACATCTGGCAGCCTTGGACGCTCTGCAAAAGCAGATTGATGACCTAACCATCAATCGCACGTCGGCCAAAGATCGCCCGCAGCAAACTGTTTGCGCAACCTATGGCGGGCCTGGCAACGCAGACCACGGTGGTCATGGTTCTGCAGTGCAGTCAGGTAAACCTACTTACGCTACTGGAGGCCACAATGTAGCTTCAGCTGATTACGCTCCTCATATGTATCGTAGAACCCACATGAATCCATCAGCTCCGATGAGCACGCCGCAGCACAATCTAAGACCACTAGGTGGGTACCATCAGCCTTACAGATCCTACCTAGGTTATCATGCTATGCATGGACCCAGTATTCCCGCACGCACGCAGATGGACGTGGCGCGATACCAACAACCGTTTTTGCCGCAGATGAAACGTCAGAATCTTGTTGGTCCTCCTCCCAGCCAGTGGCCCTATGAGGTATGGCATAGCAACCAGATGCCGTACCATGCGTCCGAGCCGAACTCTTTTGCACCAGCGACAAACAACGCCTGGGCGGTTCAACTACCGCAATCATCAGCCGTGTCTTACCAAGCTCGCCGTTTATCAGTACGTGAGCTCGTTTACGATCCTTCGATGTCGACACATAGACGAGCAGCTGTACCTAATCCGGATGCGGCTGCTCACGTGCCACGTCCCGACGCTCCAGAGTTCTGGCCAGGTGGGACTCCCCACAACATCAGTACCTTAACATTGCTGACCCGCTTTAGAACTCCCGCGTAAAGTATGATCGTCTCCAAGAAAATATTTTCAGGAAGAAGGACCGGAGAGCCCGAGGCAACAAACGATAAGAAGATTCGCGGTAGGGTGGGGTGGCAACTAGACATCAGGTGCTGCAGCCCCACAGCAGATGTACCACACCATCATGTCGATGTACTGGCGTCTGGAAGCATGGCTAAGGGGAGGTATGTAACCGATGCAGTGGTGATTCCGCTGTATTCTTTTCCGAATTTCCGCTCCTGTTAAGACCGTGCTTTACTTAACCTAGCTTTAATGGAGCTCACTATTACCCCTCGCCTCTTCACCCCACGCCCTTTAGACGCAATCACAACCACGCCCCATTAGCTATCGCCCCACGCGTGATTGTTTGTAGAAGGAGGTAGACAGTACTGAAACGCTTATCTTCAAAGTAGCAATTTCAAGCCCTTGGCTTCCACCCTTGCGGCTCTCCCTAGTCCAATCGGTTGTGTTGCAATCAGTGAGTTCGGGGGCTAAGGCGGAATGGGGAGGTGACAAGACCAAGAGATGTGGAAAGTATCTTGGCGCAACCCTGCGCATCCGCAGGGAAGCTTCGACGGTCGTTATCTTTTTCCCGTTTAACATACCTTGGCACGTCTATTTCGAACGCTCTGCTGCGCCAGTTGCTGCCCAGCCTTATTGCTCATTCCTATCTTATCTTGATCAAAGGGGCTACCACGGCCTTGGGTGCTTCTAACACGGCGCTTAATAGCGGCAGCAGGCCTGATGGTCGGTGTGAGGATCCTTCGAACGCACTAGGCGCAATGTCAATGGGTTATGCGGTTATGCTTGTTGGCCTCTGGTTGCAACGGCAATGATAATGCTGTAAACGAGCGAACGAGAGGTGACCTTGAAGGTGGATTCCGCTTGGGTAGTTGGGTGCCAATCATGCGGAAGTCTTGTCCAGTGCTTTGCGATAGAGCGAGGCTTGTTGATATATGAAGAGCTCCCTGTACTCCATTCCGTACGGTAGACATCAAGGTCCGCCGCTTGTTGCGTTTACTTGACTCCTCTGCCAACGGTCCAGTTGCGTGAGTATCCTTCGCGTTCATTTCGCGTTCTTTCAACTTTGCTTTACTTGGAAGCCTGGATTTCTGGTCCATCTCACGTCGCAATGGCTGCCAACACCAATGTCAAGGCGTCTCTCGAGATCACAAAGGGAGCTACTATGACTACCGATCCTATTGCTATCGACACCGATGCCACCTCTTCCAATGACGATTGCACCAATCTTTTAGGACCGGCTCCAACAGAAGAGGAATGGGCGACGCTTCCCAGGGTTGCTGGTCGCATTCCGTGGCAGGCATGGACTGTGGCAGCTGTTGAGTTTGTGGAGCGCTTCAGTTACTACGGTACCAGTGCTGTCTTTGTCAGTAAGTTGCGCCAGACCACGTTTACTGAGTATCGACTAATTGCAACTTTCAAGACTTCATCCAGAAGCCTCTTCCCCCTGGCTCTACCACCGGTGCTGGCTTCCTCAAGAACCCTGGTTCCGGTGCTCTGGACATGGGTCAGCGTGCGTCGACCGGTTTGACCATGTTCAATCAGTTCTGGTCCTACACCACTCCCCTCGTTGGCGCTTGGCTTGCTGATGAGTACTGGGGACGCTACAACACGATCCAGTACTCTAACATCGTCGCTATCATCGGTCACATTATTCTCATCTTGGCTGCGATTCCTCCTGTCATTGTCAAGCCAAACGCTGCTATTGGTATCTTCGCTGTCGGTCTAGTCATTATGGGTATTGGTACTGGCGGATTCAAGAGTAACATCTCGCCCCTGATTGCCGAACAATACAAAGACCAACGAGCCTATATCCGCATTAGGAAGAACGGGCGCAGGGAGATTGTCGACCCTGCTACTACGACTGCAAGGATTTACATTTACTTCTACTTCTTGATTAATTTTGGATCTATCTGTGGATCTCTCGCCATGGTTTAGTAAGTTTGGCTTCCAAAGAGCTCGGGATCTAGTGCTAACATCTCGACAGCTCTGAACATTACGTCGGATTTTGGCTTTCATTCACTCTCCCCACCATCTGCTACCTTCTGTGCCCCATTATCCTCATCACGATGAAGAAGCACTACAGACTTTCGCCACCTACTGGGTCCGTCATGGGCAAAGCGTTTAAGCTCATCAGGTTCGGTATCAAGAAGTCACCTCAAAAGAACACCTTCAAGGATGAAGGATTCTGGGACAGGATAAAGCCCAGCGCCCTCCGTGCTGGTGGCCAGGCTGTCCCAGATTGGATGACATTTGATGACGCTTGGGTCGACGAGGTCAAGAGGGGTATTCTCGCCTGTAAGGTGTTCCTCTGGTATCCTCTTTACTGGCTGGGTAAGTTTTGGATGCATCAAATGTTCATGAATTATCTACTGACTGTCACCCCCAGCGTACAACCAGATGACTGGTAACCTCGTGTCCCAAGCGAACACCATGAACCTTGGCAACGTACCCAACGACATTGTTTCCAAACTGAACCCCATCTTCATTGTTATTCTCATCCCCATCATGGACTTCCTCATCTACCCTGGTCTGCAGAAAGTCGGAATTGTTCTTTCGCCCATCAAGAAAATCACGGCTGGTTTCGCCCTCAGCTCCTTCGCCATGGTGTCAGCCTGCGTCATCCAGTACTACATCTACAAGATGTCCGCGTGTGGCGACGACATTAACGCCCTCAGCAAAGTGCGCGACGATTGCCATGCCGATATTACAGTGTGGGTTCAAATCGTGCCTTATGGTCTCATCGGCTTTTCCGAGATCATGGCCTCGATAACCAAACTCGAATATGCCTACACCAAAGCACCCAACAACATGAAGTCTACTATCCAAGCTATTGCTCTGTCTACTTCTGCTGTTTCCGCGGCGCTTGGCCAGGCTTTTGTTGGTTTGTCAGAGGACCCGCTGCTTGTGTGGAACTATGGTTCTATTGCGGTCATTGCCATGGCCGGTGGCATTGGTTTTTACTTGACTTTCCGCAAGGCAGACGCACAGGAAGACGCTATGAACAATATGAAGGAGAGCACGTATGTGGGCGGAAGGGAGATTGGTGATGCCGAGAATGTGGAGACGCTTAGTGTGAGGGATGAGAAGAATGAGAAGGGCGGGTTGTAGAGTATGATGAAGAGATGAAGGGGGTGAATGGATGGGCTTATGATGCTGATGAATTTATGTTGACATTCTTTATTGAGACCTTGTGTTGTGATGCTGTTTCGTGATGTGGTTCGTATTTCATGGTTCAATTCTTAGTAAGAAAGTTGAGGATATCGTGTGGAGGCGGTCCAAAAGTTTGAAGGATGATGCTGCGCATTCGATGCTGAGTCGCACTGGCAAACTCGGTAGCATAAGCCGCCTCCTCTTGAGCATATAATCCACGGAGATGAAAATGACATAGAAGTAAAGCGCAATTCTGTGAAGTGATCAGATTGAGGTAGCAGACTTATTAATGCGTCGTGCCTCTACTGGGTCTGGTTGTTCCTATGTTTCCAATGGCAACAGCAGTATGCGAAATGGGCTCGTTCGTTTACAGCGAGACCTCGGAATGCCCGCGGCCATAAGACAACTGCCAAGAGGTCGCGGTGGATGGCGAAACGGTTGGCACTGTTCTGGCTGACGGGATGATGATAGAGGGAGGGTCTGCGCTAAGCAGCGCACAGACCACGCACACAGAATTTCGTTAGCGAGGCGCAACCCACCTCTGACGAACTTCACGACGCTCCCGACAACTTCAGCGACGACGCACCCGAAACCCGCCAAATCGAATATCCCCCCCGATAATCATCCAAAATGTCTGGAAAGCGCGGGTACGTTTCTGCTCGGATCTGAAGAGGCTGAATAGCTTCAGATGCTGCCAACGCCGAGAATGCTGGCTAATGTATACGCAGTCGAGGTTCTACCTCCGGTAACAAGCTCAAGATGACTCTTGGTCTGCCAGTGTACGTTCAATTCCGCCGCCAATATCGCTCCGCCGAGTCCATATCCACCCGCGATACGCCCAGAGTAGCATAGGGAATGAGAGGCTAATGGAAGTATAGCGGCGCCGTCATGAACTGCTGCGACAACTCGGGTGCCCGCAACCTGTACATCATCTCCGTCAAGGGTATCGGTGCGCGCCTCAACCGCCTGCCCGCTGGTGGTGCTGGTGACATGGTCATGGCGACCGTCAAGAAGGGAAAGCCTGAGCTGAGGAAGAAGGTCATGCCTGCCGTCATTGTCCGCCAGAGCAAGCCCTGGAGGCGAGCAGACGGTATCTACCTGTACTTCGAGGACAACGCCGGTGTTATCGTCAACCCTAAGGGTGAAATGAAGGGTTCTGCCATCACTGGACCCGTCGCCAAGGAGGCCGCTGAGCTGTGGCCGGTACGTACCAACGGCTGCCGACGATGTGCTTTGCTGACAATCTCTAGCGTATCGCCTCCAACTCCGGTGTCGTCATGTGAGATGTCTCTTTTCCTGCTTTCGATAACATTCATGGGTTCACGGGCACGGCGAAAATGCATTTACGGGGTGAAGGATTTGGGCGACGACGTTGCAACCACGATTAGCAATGGGACGACCTTCACAATACCAGTCAAATGAACATTACGACCAAACCACAACGTGTACCACGAGTTTCCCGTGATGGCTGATTGAGATGACTGCAAAGCGCGAACGGGACCAAGAACCCGGATGTGATGATGTGGGCGCGGTCTCGAACTGTCCTGAGAGCTTTCATTATTGCTGATTCGTGACGGCGCTAGAAGATTATGTACTGAAATATAGACCGCTCAGATCCTGGGTTCATCGGCAGAGCACGAACTCCGATCGCACGCCAACAGCTGGAAATCAGCCTCCTCAACGACACCCTGCGCCCACCTCATTTGTATCATGCTCCTCGTTTCGACTGAGCGCTTTTGCCCGCCGACGAACTGCAGATTTTCGTTTCCAACCACACCCGTTGTTACCACACCAGTGCTAGGTGCACCGATTCCCTGCACGACACCATTGCCGCCCTGCATAACACTAGCGTAGCTAGACGACATTGTCTGTACGCCAGAAACAAAGTCTTGTCCATCAAATTCGCAGTGTCCTCCGGCAGGTGTGTTATCAACAGTCTGCAGCTGGTTGACCTGATCCGCCGTCAATCCCGCGTCGGCTGCGAGCTGCTCGTACGCTACCACAGCCTGGGGGATACTATTCTGCAACAATTGAAGCTCACTTTGCGTAGATTGGTAATGTATCCTTGTTTGGCTCATGACCGTCGCTGCATTCTGAAAAGCGACTTGCGGTGGCATCCCGCCACAGTTCAGCTCAACGGCACTGTTGGCATAATTCTGCATCTGTGCCGGAATGAAAAATCCTGACAGCATCAAGGAGCCACCACTGACACCAGTGAAGACAATGTTCGACATGTTCACTGCGACACGTTGTGGTAGCTCGGTTTGAATGAAGTCATTGACGGCTTGGGCGTGGGCCACGCCGTCTGTCCGGTCCAGACCGGCACCTCCACCCCAGAACAGGTTGTCGTCTGGTGCGAGGAGGGCAACACCCATGGTGTTGGCCTGAACAGCCTGATTCGGCATATCGAAGAAGCTCTGTCCCCCGTCGCCATGGAGCAGAACATTTGCTCCTAGGATTCCGTTTGCAGATGTGGCAGCCGCACCGGGGACCCCTGAAGCCGGGAGGAATTGATCTGCTGGTGCGGAAATCTTGAATCGAATAGGTAGGTTGTTGACCATTACAGTGTCGTCCAGAATCATGGAACCATCGGTAGCTTGGGAGATACCCTGAGGGACCTGAGCGGCTTGCTGGAATGCTGTCGCTTGTTGGCGGTTACCACCACCACCACCCCGGTTTTGCTGAGGCAAGGCAGATGTGAGGCTGAGAAGCGAGAGTGCGATGATTTTGTACATATTTGCAGCACGGAGAAGCAATTCGTGAATTTGGAGAATAGAAATTCGGTATGAAGGGTGGACCGGCCAAAAAAGAATTAAAATGCAAAAGCAGAGTGAGAGGAATAGAGATACCGCACGGCAGTACACAGAAGGAAAGAAAGGAGAAAACAGTGTGAGGAGCTCAATGCAATCTATACTTCCTGTTGTGTCACCATATTTGCCTACCCAGTCGTTCGCTCTCGAAACAGCCTTGCACTCGCAACACGCAACTCGTGTAGCCAAGCTCCACGAGAAGCTTGGCCTTGCCTTTGTAGAGCTTGACACCTGATGTTCCAGCCATTTTTATTGGTGCATAAACGGCTGGAATTCAATTTCGGTGTTTGATGCGCGGGTCATGCTGCAGGTGCGGTTTGAGCATTGATGCAGCTGGAGGCTTTGGTGTTTCGGACATGGGCTTGGCGCGTTCGTGCTTACGACAGGGATATGAGCCGAGGTATCCTGATTGGAATGATCGTAGAGATGAATGCCGAGCGCAAGAAGGGCTGGGGTGTTTTGCTAGGCCCTGTAAAGTGTTGGTGGCATGGGGAGAGAGTGGAAGGTTCGACTAGGGGCTACTGGGATGGGATGGGGTCTGTGCTTTAGACATTGGAGGGGTGAACATATACTTTATAAGAATCTAGGTTGTTGTGGACAGTATAATTGATG
This sequence comes from Paradendryphiella salina, assembly GCA_900634815.1. Lineage (NCBI taxonomy): Eukaryota > Fungi > Ascomycota > Dothideomycetes > Pleosporales > Pleosporaceae > Paradendryphiella > Paradendryphiella salina. The sequence continues at coordinate 85,307 of LR132077.1, read as the reverse complement.
TAAACGTTGAAACATAATCACCTACCCTACACTGTTCGTCGTTACATCAACATGATCTTCGTCAATACCTAGCTACTTGCACGGCTGTGCTACCCTCGAAGTAATTAGGCCTGATCTGCAGAACCCCAGCCAGACCAACATCTCAGAGATCCCGTACTTCAACAAATCAGGGCTCATTTTTACAAGGGACAGTTTCCTTTAAATATCAGGCCTAGCATCACTCGAAGGACTTCAAATTCCGGAGGCGTCGTACTTTCGCATCAAGGGTCTACCCCGCATTGCATCCGACCCCACAACCGCGGCAAGACTAGGGGACAAGTGCACACTGTGTATCGTGAGCATTGCCATCATTCGTCACGACGCGCAATGCCCGGCATCTGCTGGCTCAGATCATTTGAAGATGCACGGGAGGGTAGAACAAGCACCACGCTAAGCACCGCGTTGCGGAGAGTCCGGACATATTCCGTCTTTTGTGTTGAACACGACAGCATCGATCTGTTTGTCAGCAGAATTATACTGCTCGGCCATTGTAATCATCGCCTATGCCATTGGCCAAGTCTCACTGCCATTCTGTGTTGGGTATCAACGGCTCGCGGGTTATTCTCTCACCATGCCCGTCCTGAGTCTATTTGGTGGCCTACATGTTTAGCTGCAGATCGAGTGCGGTAGGTTTCCGCATTATATTAAGCGGAACATGTCGGACTATATAGAGCTCCGTGGTCTTCCGATTTATGATTCTCTTGAATCCCATAACTCTTGCGGATCTGAAAGACCGTAGCTTTTGGGCGTCCCCGGAACAAGAAGGTCGCTATAGTCGAATGTTTTGCTCTTCTTTTCATCTTGAGGACAGACCAACAGAGCCATGTCTCTCGAACGCGTCGACTCGGTTGACCCTGCGGAGGTTTACGACTACATCATTTGCGGGTAGAGCTCTCCGCTTTTCTCCTTGCCAAAATGAATAGGCACAGAGTTTTGAGCTGAAGATCGTCCTTGACGTGCATACTGACAGCACTTAGGGGTGGCACATCTGGCTGCGTGATAGCAGGTCGCCTCGCGGAAGATCTCAATGCCAAGATCCTAGTACTAGAAGCCGGACCAGATAATGCGGATCTCGAGAATGTTCATATGGCAGGAGGGTAAGACGACGCCTAATCCTGTGACAAGTTGATGCTGAACGAGGTTTCAGGTGGAGTAAGAATTTCGACGCCGAAACAGATTGGAATATCGTCACAGAACCTATGAATAAGATTGACAACCGTCAAGTCAAGGTCAGCAGGGGACGGTTTCTCGGCGGCTCAAGTGGTGTCAATGGCACATTGTGTATTCGTGGGACAAAACAAGACTACGATGACTGGGGCATGGATGAATGGAGTGGGGACAAGATGTTTGAATACATGAAAAAGGTGGGGTATACAAGCCATATCTTGTTGGCTTGGATGTACTAAAAGCTTCCTAGGCAGAAACATTCCATGAGAAGGATTGGCACAAAGCTGACGTTTCAGTTCATGGAACTTCAGGTCCTCTTCACACTGAGCCACACGATTTGGCTCCGATTTCAGAACGAGTCAGAGAGAGTCTGATAGATCAAGGACTTCCGTATCACGCCGATATGTTTTCTACCGGCGAAACACCACATGGTTGCGGCGATGTACCACGAACAGTATATCAAGGTATCCGAAGCACAGCCGCCGACTTCATCACCAAGGGTTGTCGGCGAGAAAACATTACTATCAAAACTGAAGTTACCGTAGATAGGCTTCTTTTGAGTCAGAATGATGGTGAGCTTACTGCGACGGGTGTTGCCACAATATCCAAGACCGGAAAGAAGATGGGGTATCATGCAAGGAAAGAGGTTCTCGTTACCGCAGGCGCGTATTGCAGTCCACCAATTCTAATGCGTTCGGGAATCGGGCCAAAAGAAGAGCTACAAAAGCACGGTATCGACTGTCTTATGAACCTTCCTGGTGTCGGTGGCAATCTCATGGATCATGTCGTACGTCCAAACTACTAGCCCATCATACCCACTTGTATCAAAGAAAAAGAAAAACTCCCACTGACACATGCACTAGCTCTGCTTTCTCTTCTACGAAGTCTCGGAGCCCAACCTAACAAATGATCACCTTGCATACCACGACAACGCCATAGCATCGACGTACAAACTGTGGCAAGAGAAGAAAACCGGAATGCTCTCCACCTTCCCCTTCGGTATCTTCGGTTACGCGCGCCTCGACGAACGGCTCAAAGACTCTGAACTCTGGAATAGCGCGAAACGAGAACAAGGCCGAGATCCCATGGGCCTTACCCCGAGCCAACCGAACATCGAGTTCTGGAACACGGAGCTATACGGCGGGCCAAAACAGTACGAGGATTTTCCTATCGACCACAAGCATGCGTTTGCCATGTGCGCGTTGCTGTTTAACCAACATAGTAGGGGAAGCGTTAAGCTAAAGTCGAGGGACCCACTCGACAACCCTGTCGTGAATCACAAGTATCTGGATGATCCGCTGGACATGCTAGTCATGACCGAGGCGTGTAAGTTTGCAAATGAGATTGTGATGAAGGGTAAGGGGACCAAGGACATCATTAAAGGAAGCTGGCCTGCGGATCTGACACATCATACTTTTACTGAGCGGGAGGACTGGGAACCGCATGTTAGGCAGCATGCTACGACTTGTAAGCTCCTCATACTTGGACATTTTTTCTCTTCTACTCCTTGCTCGCTTGTGCGCTGATTCTTGTTGAACTTAGGTTACCACGCGTCCGGTACTTGCGCAATGGGTCAGCCGGACGATCCCAAAGCCGTCCTTGATACCCGTCTTCGCGTTCGCGGTGTGAGAAATCTGCGCGTTGCAGACGTTTCGTCCATACCGAGAGTCAATAATGGACATACGCAGATGGTGGCGTATGGAATTGGCGAAGGAGCTGCCGAGCTTATTAAGGAGGATGCAAGGAATAGCTTCTTGAAGCTCACGGCTGACGTAAAGACATTGGAGGTGTAGAGCCTAGGAGACGGTGATGGTTTCGATGAACGACTGTAGTGTTGACTGAAAGTTGGGCAGAAGTATACAGTAGCTGGTTTATGAGAGCAGCGGTGGCGATTTGCAAGTGCTTGGAGAGCTCGAGTGAAAACTTTGCGACATGAGTACCGCTTTCTTTATTTTGTTTTTTCCATTTGTTTCTATGAAGGTCCAAATACTAAGCTGTTTTCCGATATTCAGGTCGACGCCTCAAAAAGCCAGTTCGCTCAGGAAAAGAATTGAAATGATCAGTCAGTTAATGTCGCTTTACGGAGCCTTCCCGAAGAGTCGCAAAAGCGGGCAATTACGTCTAGTACCCGCCACCGAACCCACCCCTCCCTCGGTGTCCACCCCTCGCTCTCGTCGATCTTCCCCTTCCAGCTCCATGCGGCGGGTTTGCAGCAGAAAACCCAGGCGGCGGCTGCGCAGCCTTCACGTCTCGCCAATTCGGATACTTCATCATGCTCCTATTGCCCGCCAGCCAGGTCTTTCCCTGCGCCTTCTCCTGCTGGGCTACGACCTCAAGGTTCCCCTGCATCTTGCGCGCCGCAGCGAGTGGCGGAAGCACGATGCCACCATGCTTCTTATACTGGCGGATTAGCAGGAGGTCGATGAGCGGGGCGTTCTCGGTGATAGACTTCACGCCCGGATGGCAGTCGTCTGGGTGCGTTGTGCCCCAGATGATTTGGTCCATGAGGTCTGGGTTATTGTCGAGGAGGTCCTGGGATGACATGTTAGTATAAGAGCAAAGTGGAGCTTCATGGGGTTTTGCGAAGCGAAAGACTTTTTAGGGGGAACGGAGCTGAAGGATAAAATGGAGGGAAATGTGGGGATGGCTTACAATCGCACTGTTGATGTTCACTGCGGTTTGGACCTCAGCGTCGTGGTTGTGGTTTGGCAATTTGCCTCTGTAGGTGCGCCAGTATGTGACGACACTCTCGTCCGCGTACTGTTCTAGGAGATTTGGTGTGGCTCCTGAAGGACGGTCGCGACCGGGACGGTAGGTCATTGCCGGGTTCCAAGGATTTTTTCCGGCCATTTTGGAAGCTGTCGATAGTCGCTCATGTGAGTGTTGAAACTTGGGGAAAGCTAAGAGTCGCAACTCCTTTTACCATCATTCCAAATACTTACGGTATAGTTATTCGGAAATTGAGTAGAAGTCGTGTAGTCCAAGGAGCTGCGCAACTTATTCCACGGAATATAGAAAGAAGGAGGGATAGTGACAGAAGAGCAAATATTCATACAAGCAAGGATCTTCTTCGCCAAGCGCTAAAGTACGCAATCCTGCTTTGTTTCAAGGCGCAGTGAAAGGGAGTAAAGGATTGCTTTGTAAGGACCGCGAGACTAAGTGAAAAGGGTCTTCACTCCCGCTTTCAAGGAAAGTACTAGGAAAAGTAAAGGTCGCCTAGGATTGATAGGATGGAGAAGAAAGATAGCGGAACAAGATCCCATACTTATGTATCTTGGAGGGGCGAGTTAGCAAGCATTGAGAGGCCCAAGAGTTATGTACCGTCAGTATGTCTCGATCGCACGCAAAGTGTGACCGCTATACAGCAAGCGCATAGGCACTGCGACTATCTTGTCGGCCTCTGCTGAAACCCTTTTTTTCCTATGCGCAGCTTTATCCTGTTTCTATAGCCAGGTTTAGAACGGCATTTTCTGAGACAGATGGGGTCATGGGCAGCTCAACCCCATTTGAACAACGTCTAACAAGCCTCTGCGCCACGCTAGCCACATACTAGGATCGATCGTTACACTACGCCGTGGCTTGTTATCCACTTTACAGCAATCCTGTATCGCTACGAAAACAACCTCCAGTTAGAATGGCCTGTGCAAGAAGCGGACGCAGATCCTAAACTTGAAGGGGGCTAGTGTCATAACATGAAGATGCCGATCCAGAAGGTTGAGAAAGATCGGTTGCTTGATCTAGATGGTGAGTGGAATGCACAAAACAAGTGTGATTTCTGACTAACTCGAGTCCAAGTAACGCTCGATGATCCTCCCTATGGAACTACATGGTTATGATGAGAAACGGTACTGTGCCATGAAGCAAACAGATGATGCTTTATCTGGCTGTTTCGGGTTGTTGAAGTTTTGCTGATCCCCGCATATAGTCCACATCAATCCTACTCTGCTAGGAAGATATCCGTATTCCACGCGATCCTAGCCCACTCAGCCATGTGTTGCCTGTACTTTACCACATCTTCCCAGACTCAATTCATGTTGATGTGCTCCGAGTCCTTTCTAACAAGTAGCGAGTAAGCGAGAAAGCGGGACATCACGATGAATGATGCCATGGCCCGTGGTAGCTTCGAAACCTTAGACTCGGCTTGGGGGTGGGTTGCCTTGGGGTGTCTGTGTAGTAAAACGCCCGTTCGCACTAGGTATTAAGTGTACCGAGCATGGATCATGTGAATACTGTGGGGTACCTAAAGGTCGTTGCGCATTGTGCACAGGGAAGGAGCCCAACTTGACGACTCGGGCCCCGGGCAAGACCGTGCCTGCGAAAAAAACGCAGCATGGCCGGCAAGCCGAATATTGCCCTTCCTCGCAGCTTCGAAAGCGTCCTCCTCCCATACCGCTCAGCTCTACCCACACTCTCGCATCCTTTCGTGTGTGCACACTTTCACATGTCGCGCATTCTCTCCTTTAATACTTCATTTCTTGTATCGATTCTCCATCCCATATGCGGCTTGATGAGCGCAAATGACCCCGTTCTGCCTTGCAGGAAAGGATTTTCACCGTATTCATATAAGAAGGCATCCACTTCTTCTTCGACAAGCTGAAAGTAGGTAGTACCAGTAACAAGTGGCTGAACAAGCGTGAAGCTTGGTCTACTTGTATGAGCTACTGTGTTATAATATGCTCTCAGCCGCTGGAAGAGCTGAGACCAGCAAGACGCTTCGTTCCACTGCTGAAGCCGGTGTAGTGCAATGGATTGTAAGTTTGGCAACAATGTGAGTAAGCCAAAGAGATCGTCTTTTTCTGCCGCCACTTGCCGCAGGATTAAGCTCTTTAACTGCGGCTTCAGCTTGTCAGGTATGGGGATGATGCGCGGGACAGGGCCAGAATAAGGCCCTGTTTTGTTGTAGTTCAGAGTTAGGTCAAGGTGTTGGAGATGGTGAAGTTCTGCGAGTATATCTCGGACAACGTTAATGTTCTGTGAAGCGGATGGTATACGGCTATCCACTTCAGAGTCGACGAAGAATTTGAGACGCTTCAATGGTATTTGCTGGAACATGCGTCGCGTGTCCTCATAGTTCCTCCAGGTGAAGTCGGTATCGCCCTGGTTCACGCCCATGGCGTCATTATTCGAGTCGACAATGAACTCGTCTATGCTCGGGTTCAACATTGCAAGAGCAGACACTAAGATAGAATAGCCTCTAGAGCATATCGGCGGTCGACTTCCCTGGATAGATATCTTCATGTGGCTATTCAGAGCTTGATTCGATGCAGCAGATACATGCGTTCCGCGCCCGGCGTTTGGCCTGCGGAAACCCACTGGCAACGAGCGATGGAAGGGTGTGTTGTATCGGGGCTGAGAGGTTCCCGACGGCCAAGTTTCGGTCGTGAAGGTGACTCTTTTGAGCTTCGGTAACTCAATCAAGGCCTGATGTAGTGCACTGACGTCCGATCGTTGTTCCATGATGGCTTGCTCATCTTGATACAAATCTTGATATAGCGCATAGCTATGCTCAATGCTCATCATGGTCGCATTTCTAGCAAGAACTTCCCTTGAGAACTCATCGTCGTACCGCAGCAGTATCTCCTTCGCAGCCTCAGTCAGTCGACCGTCGTTTTGGAATAAATCGTTCTGCTCCAATGCATGATACTCTGGGTTGTCGTCGCCATATATCCAGATGGCCTCTTCTAGACGACTCTCAATAGCTCTCATAGTTTCCCGTTCATCAACGACAGTGGCCTCCCGGAAGCTGTGCAGCGTGGGGTACTCCTCAAGGCGCACGTCATCCCAGACAATCTCATGGACACGGCCCTTGTACCTGGGATGAGCCAAAACGCTATGCAGGTAGTCCAAGTTCGTTCGACTGGGCGAGATGTAGACGCGATCGATTCGAAGATACACGCTGCTTGCTAGATGCTTGCTAGCGAGTCGCAACTGCTTGATGTCGAGCTTCGAGATGTGTCGACATACCGTCTCGAGGAGCTCAGCTGGCAAATCGAGAATGGTTTTCCTGCTCTTGACTGAGTGTCCATCGGCGCTACCAAACGCTTCTGGAAATTCGTCACCAAATAACCCCTCCATAAAGCTGAGTGACGGCACATTGCTAGCACTTAGGGCTGAAACGCTTGACACCCGTCGCTTCGTGACGCCTGCGCGGATGCTCAAGCTAGGTTTTCGACGCTGAAGTTTGGCAGGCCGTATTTGAAGGTTTGAAAACATTGTGTAACAATTCAAACTTGTTCTGGGTAGGCGATATTGTTGTAGCCGCGCCTGAGGCCGACCAATTGGAGTGACGGTGTGACCGTGTTTCAAGGGTAAGCAATATCAACGGTATCCTAGCTACCATGTGCGCACCACGATCAAAGGTGCGAGGAACGGTGCAGGCGTACGAATCGAAGGGTTGAGACGCAACTGTAGAGGAAAAGGAACAAAGCAGGTCAGAGCAGGTCAAAATGCGGTGTCGAGGGAAAAAGGTCATGCTAGAGGTAGTGAGACGCCAGCGCTTGCAGCGCCACCAATGCAAGATGGCGGACTACCCGGGTTGAGTCTAACGAAGCGATCATTGTAGGCTTCCATGAGATTGCGCATGTGACTAACTGGGAGATAAAGGCCGAAGGGCAAAGGCAAGCATGTCATTTTGCGCGTACATTGTTCGGCAGGAGGGCAATCCAGGCCGCGGAAGCCCACAACGTGCCCTTCGCTTATAGCGTGAAGGGCTTGCCCGCAGTGGGTCCTGCCCCAGCCGACGTCAAGAGCTTGCAACGACATCATAACATGTAGCACAGAGGTGGTCACGGTATTTAGTTCTTCCCATTGCCTCAAGCGCCCTTCCAGCAGCCCGAGAGAGCGCCCAAGAGCCTACCTAATGAGCTGTTGCCTTTCCAACCGGCAAGCACCTTGCGAACGGTTCCACGACGCATCCTCCTCGGCGACGACCGAGCCTGGTAGACTGCCCGCCTGTCCAGGCTTGCAGCGTACCGGTCACGCCATCGCAGTAGACACGCTCGCTCTTCCCATATCGATATAGAGATTGACCAGCACCCGAGTGCATGCCATACCCCGCACAAACGCATGCTGAAGCATGGTAAGATGACTGAGGCCGTGTATACAAGTCGAAGTTTGGGAAGGGGGCGAGTCATTCATCTAGGAACCCTCTTCGCCCTCAGTCTTCTTGGCCTTCTTCTTCTTGCCACCAGAAGCGAAGGCATTGGGTGCGGTTGGGGTGGCCGACTGGTGGACGATGAAGCGAGTGTAGCACTCTTCTGGGTCCCACTCAAAGCCTCGTAGGTACGGCTTCTCGAATTCGTCGTCTGCCTTTGGTACGAGTCAGCTATGCCTAAACGAATCATCCGGTGACACAGGCACAAGAGCAATGGCAACCGGAAGGTGGACAATAGAACAGAGTGTGAGTACTTACGCGCTTCTTGAACTGCTTGTGGATGGCATCTAGTGCATCCTTGATGGTAACGCCCTTCATGTTCCGTGCGGTGACCTCCAGGCCGAGCGGGAAGTGCAGAGCAATGGACTTGAGCTTGGGCTCGGTGAGTGGCAGCTTTAGCACTGCTGGGTCCTCGACAGTTGTGGGTGACTTGTTCAGCTTCCTAAAGAGGACCACGTTAGCAGCGCGTCAAGCCATTGGTGCTGGCCGGTGCCATCCGGACAGCGGCGAGCCGCTCGGTAACGAGACAAAGCCGTGCTGTGCAGGCAATCAAAGAGTGGACTTACCAGTTGAGCTTTTGTGTCTCGATCGAGATCTCGATCTGCTTGCCCTCCTTCTCTGTGGTTGTGTCAGCCCCGCCTTCTTCTTACGCACGACCCATCCATTGAGCTGTTTGTCAGCGGAGTACATACCTAGGTCCTCGATGCGATAGACATCAGCAGCCATGGAGCTGACTCTGCGGTGGCCCTTCTTAGCGGCCCCATCGGTACGCTCCTCGGTGAGAGAGTCGACCTTCTGCAGCGTGTTTTCTGTCTCTGCGGCCATTGTAGTAATGTGCAGTTTCAGTCTAGCCGGGAAAGAGGGGTAGATGATTAAAGAGCTTGGGAAGCTGTATAGATGGTTTGCAAGTGTTGCTGGGCTGGAAGACGAGCAGGCACAGTAGAGTGGGAGGGAAGAGGAAGAGGAAGAAGGAAGGGAGGGCGCGGCTTATGAGGGGTTCAGTCTATCGAGGGCAGGCACAGAAGACAGTCACTTGATTGATCACCACATCATGGTCCAACCCAATCGGCGTGAGACGTGAATGGACGGACCAATGCGGGGAAGGCGAGCATCGCCCAGAATGCGGGGAAGGAGCCAGCGCCAACGGTGTAAGCGTGCGTGTCCAGCAAACAATACGGTTCACAGCATAGCAGACATGCTATGGAAGCTAGCAACTGAGCTTTGGGGGTTATTTGTACATGTTCTTCTTGACTCGACCTTGCCGTGGTGTTGCTTCGCCAGCTCAGGTACGGCGGTGGTGAGATACATCACGCGATCGACGTCATTGGTCACTCGATGGGTTGGCAAAGCGCGCATCGACGCACATCCTTTTCAGCTTCGGGACCTAACAAGGACCGAGACCTTTGTTGATCCACTTGGTTGCTGCAAGGTACTGTAGTCTGCGCAAAAGTGCGTCTTAGTCCACGATTGGGACATGACATCTCGGGAGCTGCGCAATGCTATGAAACTACTCGTTATCCTATGATTTGCGCCTTCCAAACAAGTTGACAGTATCAAAAGACACAATGCTTCGAAGATGCCTTGGAAGTGGAAAATCGCAATCGCGGCTCAAGCTTCGTTTTCATATTGTGATGGTGTAGTCTGATGATGGTCGTGCCTCCATTCTACGAGTGCCCCACAATACGAACAGGCTCGTACAACTCCTCGAGATACTTCTCCTCTTCCTCACTTAACTCTTTGCCTCTTGCAGCCAGTGCCTCGTCCATCCTGTCAACACTGGAGAAGCCGATGATGGGACTTGAGACGCGCTTATTGATCCACGCGAGAGCAACATGGCTCATCTTCCACCCATGTTTCTTCGCAATCTCCTCGACCCGTCCAATGATCTTCTTGTCGCGCTCGTTGTTACCAGACATTTGGTTCCCAGCTTTCTGCTCGCCTTCTGAGCGCGTGGTGGAGCCGAAGGCCGAGGGGGGACGCGCAAGATGACCACGGCAAAGAGGAGCCCACTGAAGACGCGTTAGCAATTTGACCCAACCTTGTAACTGGGGCTGAGGCATACTGGAATGAGGCCAACGCCAGTGTCGTTGCAGAAGCGATTCATCTCACGCTCTTCCTCGCGGTACAGCAAGTTGTAGTGGTTCTGCATACTGATGAACTTCGTCCAGCCGTTCCTTTCGGCCGCGAATTGCATCTGCGCAAACTGCACTGCCCACATTGAGCTAGCACCAATGTACCGCACTTTTCCGCTTTTTACCAAGTCGTGCAGGGCTTCCATTGTCTCCTCAATGGGTGTGTTGGGATCAAAACGGTGAATCTGGAGAAGGTCGATGTAGTCCATGTCCAGACGCTTGAGCGAGGCGTTGACGGCATTGAAGATTGCTTGACGCGAAAGTCCGCCTTGGTTGACGTAGTCTTTCAATTGAGGCAGCTCTTTCCCATACTGAATGGTTCGCAGACCAGGGTCCTCACCGACATAGGCGAAGCATTTTGTGAGGATGACAAGTTTTTCACGGGGAAGATCATACTTCTTGATCGCTTTGCCGACTAGTTCTTCAGAAACACCATTGGAATAAACGTTGGCTTCGCCGCTATCAGTAAACTCCCTGGGCCTTTGAATCCACTAATCTTACCGGTATCCCAAGTTGTGAGACCACGATCGTAAGCAGCCTTCAATAAAGGTAGCGCTTCGGCCTCTTCAATCACCCATGGCTGCCATTTCGAACTTCCAATGCTCATAGCACCAAGGATAGGCATTGACACTTTCAGCCCGCTCTTTCCCAAGCGCCTGTACTCTGCCTTGGACTACTGGAGGAGGCCCTCAACGTCGAGTTTTTCTGCCATATTTGTAAAACGGTCAATGGCCAGTCAATTATTGAGGGTTTGGCGGGGTACTTGGGGCTTCCAAGGATGTGGCGGGGGTAGCAGGTGGTGGTCGTCGAACCGCCACCATGACGGGTAGTTGCTTCCTAATATAACCCAACAATGGCGGCAATTTCTCCGTGCCCTCCACAAGTGCTTCCCAATCCGGGTGTTGATGAGCTGTCAACTCTCGGAGTTTGCGGCGATAGCTTGATCATTGTGCCGGTGGTTGATGGCTTGGAGTACTGTAAAGAGCCACGGTGCGGGGTGTAGGCACGAAGTGCCGTAACACTACACAAGTGGGTACGTCATTAGAGCCAACTGCATCCGCGGACAAACACATCGCTATCCCAGGAAGCGAACATCATTTATGCTTATGTCATGAGATGGGACGCTCTCCATCCTGTCTAACGAGCCCAAATAGGCTCCGCATTCCTGACTGTAGATGCAGCGAAGAAGTACACTTGGATGGGACAAACATGGGAAGGCATTTTTGCATTGACTCTGGATGATAAAAAAGCTCCTCGTCGATCATCATCCCTCTGTAGCAGAGATATCTCGATTACCGGTCCTCAGGCAAAGATTGAAGTAGGTGACTTCCGTCATGTCACGGGAAATGTGAATGCGTACTTCCATCAAGTCATTGGTGGTATTGTTTGAACATCGTTTTTGAGCTTAGACCCCCAGGCGCCAACCGCATGTGATGCAGAGAAGTTCATAGATGCTCATGTGCCCGTAAAGAAACCCGTACTCCCCAGAACCGTTTACGCGTCAGCAACAATGTTGCCGCGCTCCGACACGTACAGACCATCCAAGAACTTTCGGATATCCTTGTTGCGGACCTTGCAGATTTGTTGGATATCGGCGGCACCTTGGGAGACGTCCTCGAGTGACTACTTCCGTTAGCTGGTTGGACTTTCTTCTGGCAATATTGTCCTTACGTTTCCAGACAGCTCGAGCTGATCTTTCTGGTTCTTGGAGGCCTCAACCTCAACACCGGGCCTCATGGCGACCCTTCGTACGAGCTTCTCGCCGATAAAGTTCCTGATCTCAACCTCCCAGCAACCGGTCTCGCTGTTCTTGTCCAGGTTGACGTTGATGGGGAAACTGGGCAAGACGTTAGCAAAGTCCAACCATGTGTGCCTAATGCCATCATAGATCCAGTCCAGAATGGCTTGCCAACAACTTCGCACGTATCTCCGGCAATCGCACAGCCTCGATCTTTCTTGATGGAGCGCTTGGTAAGCCGCCCTGGACCAGACGCCTGGTTCAGGAATAAGGAGGAAATATCCGAGAGGTTACATACTGGGCGTATACGTAGCGCATCTTGTACTTGTAACCCTTGGTGACACCGATGATCAAGTTGTTCTGCTCTTTGTCAGCCCAGCCCTTCCCTTGCCAGTATCCAGACTCGTGCGGTGCGTTCAACGTACGATGAGGGTGCGGACGGTACGGAGAGTGGCGACGCTCTTGCGGGCTCCATGGTGAAGCTCAATCTTGATGACATCCTTCTTGGGCTGTTCCAGTCTTAGTGTATGACCTCGATGCCAAATGATAGTGTTGATTCCGAACGTACGTGTGTGAAGCTGACCGCCAAGTGACCGAGAGACTTGGTGAGCTTGCCCTGCGTAGGATGTAAGAATCGGTTCGTTGAGGCTGTGTTATCGCGGCTGGCTTACTCGGGGACCTATGCAAGCTGTCAGTATTATGTTCAAGTTACGTATCCAGTTGCGCACTCACCTTCAACAACAACGTTCCTGTTCTTGATGTTGACCTTGACGCCCTCAGGGATCTTGAGCTCTTCCTCGGAGTGGCTGTTGCGCACTTGTCAGCATAAATCCAAGGATCCGGTGTTTTGCGATCGTGGGATTGGGTGTGGAGGCGTCCATTGACCGTTCGGGGGGTGGGAAAGTCGAGCGTTGCGGCGATTTGTGTGTCGGATTCCAAGGGTAGACGTACATGTACTTCATCTTGACGGTTGCTGCGGGTTAGCGGTGTTGTCGAAGCTGAGGTCGATTTTGACGTGTGTGAAGCCCGAGAATGTGTGAGGGCGGAAAAACGATAGCCGAGCCATACCACTAGCCCGCCTTCGGCCTAGCGCGGCTGTCTTTCCTTCGCGAACCCCATCGTCATCTCCAGCGATAACAAATCCGCACAGCAGTCAATGAACTTAATCATCATGGCAGACACCAACTCACACATCGCTCAGACCCTGCTCCAACGCGCCTTTTCTCCTTCAACCGCAGAATCGCATTACCAGGAACGCGCAGTAAAGCGTCCGCTGTATGTGCGCGCAACATCTCCAACACCCTCTGCGCGCGCCATCCGCCGTCGCGCTCTCAACGACTGCAAAGAAATCGCGCGCAAGCGCAGCAAGAACAAGCCCCGGCCGTTGTCCGCTGCGAAAAAACGCGCGCTGGGCCTCAATGAAATACCAAAGGAACAGCAAAAGTATGCAATTTACGAGGGGCTACATAGCCTTTGGGTTGGATACATGAGGGAGGTATTGGGTCTGGATGATGCTGCGAGGAGCGTGTTCATCACCCCGAATGCCAGTGGCCAGATTCTGGCGACTGCTGATATGCATGGTGCGCTGATGACCGTCGTGAGGAGCCGATGCGTCAGTCGGGTAGGCCTGGAAGGTATAGTGGTCCGCGATACCAGATTCACATTCGAGATGATCACGAAGAACAACGTCCTAAAATGTAAGTCTGATAGGCAAACAAGGTAAGTGGTAAGTATCTAACAATCTCAGCTGTGCCCAAGGAGCACACTATATTTCGTTTTCAAGTCCCACTCCCTACCGAAGAGGAGAGAACACCCAAAGAGCCGCTCACCTTCGAGCTCAACGGCGAGCAATTCCAAACGCGAGCGGCCGATCGTGCGAATAGGAAGTTCAGAATCCACTACCAGCCTGATATATGAGTAACGACGGACATTGCTGGAAATCATCTGAATAACCCCTAGACATGCCCACCTTACGACATCAACAGCGTCATAGAGAATACACCGAGATGGCTTGGGCAACAATCTATCCAAGTCCGACAAGAATTCTTGTCGCGCGTAGGAGCACACAAGACGTGTAACCCATTCGAAGAGAGAAAAGGCTGCGAGGTAAACTGCATTCCGCACTTTAGATCTGGTCACGCGATGAAGAGATATACCAACCCCTGCAGGGAAAGCGAAGAAGCGGAAGCCAATCATAAAACAGTAACATTGAGTATGATATCTTCCCGAATGAAGCCTCAAAACGCCATCTCGCTAAATGCAATGGCATTACATAATGAAGACACCTTCCATGTCTCTCATGATATCTTTTTCTACCCATCTGCCGCAGTCCTTCCATTCTGGAAGTCCTCTGGCTTGTATTCCCTCAACTGCATCTTCTGCCCACACCTACTCTTGCTATTCGTGGAACTAATCTCATCCTTCTCCTGGACAGCCCTAGCCTTATCAAGCCTCAATCTGGTATACGACCGAGGAAGATAACGTCCTGGATGCCACACGGCGAAGGCCAGCAAAACGCAAAAGACAGGTGCGGCATCAAAAGTCCAGAAGCACCATTCGTGGCTCTGCAAATACTTCAACCCGTAGTCGCGATCATGTGGAATCTCCATTGTGCGATAAACGGCCCGCAGCGCAATCAAAACAGACGAAAAGTTGATAGTGTAAGAGAGTTTCCTCCAGAGATGCAAGTCGCCCAAATCGTAAGCCGACCAACGCCGCGAGATATAAAAGTATCGCATGGAGATGATAGAGAAAGTGACGAAACACAGCATCTGCAGGACAAGGCCCAAGACAAGTATCACACGTCCTGGCAGCGCTTTTCTTTCCGAAGAGCTGATGGTGCGGGTACCAGAAGGCGAATCATCGTACTGCCTACTAATCTGCGACGCGCCGATTAACTGTATGAGAAAAGATAACATGTCGAAAAGAACGAAGCTCGGTGTTATCCACCTTGGCCAGCACCACAGCGTCTTGAAGTTTAACGCGTCGTTGGGGCAACTGAACCAAACTACCCGGCTAAACGCTGTGTAGCATGCTGCGGCGAGGAAACTCGGTGCAAGTAATATCATGAGCCAGGATACGAGGAAAGGTGACTCCTTTCCTTCATCGTAGGAGGATACCAGGCGGCATATGAAACCAAGGTCTAACATCAGAATGGCAATGATGGCGGCCCAGAAGAACCACGAGCGGTGTCGTAAGTACTGCATCATGGAGTAGATGGAAAGGAGGAGGATGAGGACAGCGCCAGTGATGGCGAGGGCACAGGAGGGGTCGTAGATGTATGGGTTGAGGAAATTTTGCGCTGTGTTCACGTTAGTTAGTGTATGTAGATTCTATTGCTTACATGGAGCGTAGTGTTAAAAAAAAATGTAATCATGTACAATGATTGTGGGGAGAGAGTAGACGTACGATCGTGATCCCGTTTGGGTAACTCCGACGCTACTGCCCGCGCATCTAGCGAAGCAACTGCTGCCATTGCAACTCCACGCATCATCATCATCATCGTCCGCATCCTAGTATCAAATCCCCCCAATTTTGCTCTTCACCAGCTTTTGCAATCCTTCGCTATGTTTCTCTCCACGAATTCTCAAGTTGATCGCTTTGCCGATGGTGTTTTGTAGCTTGCTTCTTTTACCACACGCTCATCGCCTCGACGCGGTCAAGTTATGGTAGTCTTGATTGTAGTCGCAGCAACAAACACCACGTTAGGATGGCACGTTGCAAGCAGCGGTAGCGCATGTCAATCTGGGGCCAAAACAGTCTTCGCCGCGGAAATAAAGAAAGGAAAAATCATCAAGAGACCCGGGCAGCACACCGGGCTGCCCTTGGGGTTTTACCTTGTTACCACAGTGCACGCTTTCTCCGCTTGGCTAAGAGCACTCAAGCTCTTGGCAGACTTTGACACCAATCTTTCCCTCCACTACTCGTTTGTCCATGTCCACGTCCGCGCACACTCCTATGCGAAACTGGGGAGTAGTTGTTGTTGAGTGAGGCGCATAACTCGGGTGTGACACGTTTACTTGGCCTTACCCTGTCGATTCTACTCACTTCCATCTTTCTGACGCTGGATTGTGTGGTTTAGGAACGTTGTACCAACAGACGCGTCTATGCAGCGGATAAGCGCATTCGCACCCTCCCCTTTCTTTTCCCCTTTCCTCTTATGCACCCGAGATAGGGTCTTTGGGGTCCAAGGAGGTAACGTTGCGTGCCTAGCCCGCCGGCAAACAAATGGCTTTGTTCGCTGCCCACGCGTTCCGATACAACATGGGCTTGGCGGACCACAGGCATTCCATGGCATTTTGGTCATGCCAAGTGTTGGGCAGCCGGCGGCCCTGGATTGCGTGTAGCTGCAGTCATAGCACCAGTGGGGGCCGTCCCTCTGTATTTTTTTACAGAGAGGCGGAAGAGCGGCGTCAGCCACGCTCTAGGCATTTCTCGGGTTGCTTGGAGGCCAAACTGGCCAAGCGGAGACACAAGAAGGCGAGTCTTGGTCCCCATTGTTGGCATGGCATTGTGCGCGATTATAGTTTCAGTGTTGGCGCCGACATTGCTCAAGGCGAGCGCTGGAAGCTCCATAGGTGAAACGGAAGCGCGCAAGCGTGGCGCAGCTGGGTACCTTATCAAACTGAGGCGGGAAGGGAGCATCCTTTTGACCTTGCGGATACACGTACGCAGAAGGATGCACATCCTGATGAGGAAGTGCATTGGTTTCAATACTATTAGGGTCCATCGTAATGAGGAGAAATGGTTGTGGAAAGATGCTATTGCAGTAAGATGCAAGTCGCCATCGCTTATGTGGCTACATCTGAGAAATCAGCTACCCCTTACCGAGGTTAACCTTCTCATACATAGCTTTCTCACAAAGCATTTCAGTCCATCCAGATATTTGTGCCCACAAAGTCAGAAGTTGGATGTTGATGGTTCCCTCCAATTCACCGGCTGCTGTCTCTAGGGGATTATAAGCACTCTACACATGCATTCGTCATGTTTCATTTCCATCTCCATCTCAACTGTATGGATGGATGTTTTCTTCGCTGGGTCAGAAGTTGGAACCATGCTCACGCCACCCAGCACGATATCCACGTTTCATTGCGAGACGCGACAAACGTGCACTGGCCCGTCCTTCGTTCTATCCCCATTCACCATCAAACTCGTCATCGGAAATACTCTTACCCGTGTTCTTCTTCGCCTCTCTATTGACCACCATCTCTTCTTCTTCTTCTTCTTCTTCTTCTTCTTCTTCTTCTTCGTCATCGTCGAGACCCGTGCCTAGATGCCCGTGTGTGGAATTAGCGTATATCTCACAACTTGTTTCCACATGAACATGGCGTACCGTTCTTGAGCCATCGAACCTTTTTGGGCTTCCTGTCCATCCATAGCTCGTTCGGCAGCCAGGTGTAGAAGCTACACATGGTTTCCTTGACATCATCGATGATAGTCAGATTATCAGAGAGAAAGAGGACGTTGGCGTCCATCTTCAATCCCACGAAGCAGTCCAGAAGTATATCTTCTTCAACTCAAAACTCGAGCTCCTTGTCGTCGTCGCCAACCTCGCGGAGTTTGCCGCTAGGGTCCTTGTCCTCATGTTTCGGGAGGTCGTACTCTTCGCAATCCCCCATGTACCATGTCTTGCAGATGAGCTTTCCCAGTGGCTTCAGGTCAAGTTTGCATTTATGAAGCTTGCTCTGCTCAGCATAAGCAGCCCTGACGCCTTCATCTGGGAGGCGAATGGCAACGATTTCAAGGTAGGCACACTCATTGCTGAGAAGCTTCAACTTGAATGACTCGTACAAGTCAAACTGCTCATTGGGGCCCAGACTGCAAGCCCGGTACCAAAGTTGACTCTAGCGACCTCTTCGCGGATGCCGATTTCTTCAATATCCATGACCTCCTTCCTCAACTCCTCAGCCCAAAGTTTGTCGCCCGTGTACATGCCAGCCTGTGCGCCACCAAATATGACGCTGGCTGACTTGTTGAAATCGCCCGGTAAGGCAAGTCCTACAGCGTTGATTTTGGGCAGCTGTTCTTCAGCAGTATCGCAGATCTGGAGGGCAGCAGCAAGCTGGTCATCGTATTCCGGACAGACAGTGTGGAAGCGAAAGTATCTGAAGAAGGAGCGAGGGACTTGGCAAGCGTTCTTGACAGCCTGTAGATTGTATCCGTAGTGAGCGGGATACCAGGATGGGCTACTGCGGTCAGTTTTGCGTTGGTAGACGTCTGGACAAGTTGACTCACAGAAAGGCCTTGCAGATACCAACAAAGTCAACCACCCACTGTTTTTCATCAGAACGGTCCCAAGCTACATTGTGAACGGCGAACGCTTTTGCGATCTCCTCAGCGTTCATGCCGTGCATCTCTTGCCTCGATAGTCCCTGGTACATGCGCTGGCCGCACTCAACGCCACCGAAGCGCATGAGCTTGCTGAAGACGTGAGAATACATTTCGTGCATACGGCGAGTCTGCTTGAAGCGCTGAATCGCGAGTTCAATGCGCTCGATAAAGTGGTTCTCGGGGGCGTACATCTCTTCCTCTGCCGCTTCATCAGGCTTCAAGACTAGCTCAACGTAAGTCTTCTCAAATCCTGTAGCCTTGCGCATATTCTTGGACACTCCTTCGGGATACTTGGCCTTCTTTTGGGGAAGGAGGGGCACTGGATACTTGGCGGGTTTGCCTACGCGCGGGTCGTAGGCAATATCTTCGTCGTTGAAGTAGTCTGGGTCTAGCAGACATTTTCTCTGTAGAGGTACCTTGCGCTTGATGGACTTTCCGTCCTCAGAAACCTCCAGGAACGCGCTGAGGCGAAGTGCTTTGACGACAAGAGTCTTCGGCTTGTATTTTCGCATCTTGGAGAACCCGCAGATGCGACTGATGGATACGGGAATGTTCTCGCGTCTATTACAGCACTGCAGCAGATACTTGTCTGTAGGGAGGTTCTCATCGGAGAAGTAGAATTCTACTTGGAGTGATGGTCAGTAGACTGTAGAAATTGCCAAGGGGCTGGAGGTCAGAAGACATGACAACGGATCTGTGCACCCTCAGGATGATCCTGGACGGTATCATTAGCTGCCAAGCTTGCACATGTGCTGGTAGAAGCTCCATTGAGAACTCCAGTATCCGCAAAAGGTGCAGTCATTGCCGTTGCCATGTCTACCGTTGCGGTAGGTATTGATTGCCAAGCCGAAGAGAAAAGCAATGAATCTAGAATAGGCTACGGACGCTACGTGGCTGTTATATAGCTGAGGCGGGCTCCGGCAGGTGCGAGCTCCGAGAAGGGCAGCAAACAGTGACGGCAGGTTGCGGGAAGTGGGTGTGGCTGTCCAAGCACGGTAGGCGCGACGATATCATCTTTCGGTATACCCAGGTGATCACAAGGGCATACCACTCCTCTCGCTCTCACTTCCCCGAGACGAACCTTCACATCTGATAGGACTACCTGGTGCGGACCTGCGACCGCTACTCCTAATGATAATCACTTCTTGCCTCATGTGAAGGTAGCAAGTGTTTGGCCATGTGCGTCCGCTGAGAGGGCTTTGCCGCCAAGGCGGTGTCAATCAACGACGTTTATTTTGATACATTTTCCTTCTCTTGGATCATATCCTCTAGACGATACAACCATACGTGATTATCACAAAGCGACATGTGTGAGCGAAAACACGGGGAAGAGTAAAACGCCATAGAAGCTCACTGAGCCGTCTCGGTTGGCCGTGTTGAATGTATATGTATACTCATGCAACGATATTTATACGATGAAACGAAAAGCAGAAAGCAAAGAAGAACATCGCCAAAAAATGCCGTGACCCCCAAACGCCAATGGTGTAGGTCATGTTAGTCGTGTCTATCCAAGATGCAAAGTTTTCGCTCCAACGCTGGTACAAGAGAAAAGAAGAGGAAGAATCAAATGCGGCAGACAAGGAAATGAAAAAGAAGCATGCTGAAATGTGGACGGCTATGCTGTGCTTATGTGAAATGCGCGCTTGTGTCATGCTCGGTGATGATGCTCTGACGATGGGTGCGAGTAGAATGTAAAATGCGGCGTAGTTGAGTAGCGCTGCGAACGTAGTGCTGGTAGCGAACACGAAATCAAAAGTCGACACTCCATCTAAATCTTGGATCCCTCTCTGGTGGCCCAAAATCTCTATCGAATGGAACATTCACAATGCCTTCTTCCTCGTCGTCCCAGTCTCGTGATGGGCTGAATCCACTGCCAGTCCAGTCTTGTCGCGCTCTAGCAGCCATGTCCTCTTCTGACGGCGGTAGACGAATTTTGGCTTCCACCAAGGGCGCAGAGACAAATCGGGAATTCAACAACGCCCTCGGCGAAACAAGGTCTTGAAGACAGTTTAGAGAAGATATGTCGGACGAGCCGAGGGGTTCTCTATGCTTGGTATAGTAAGGTATTGAGTCGAGGGTAGAGGTGGTGGTATAGCGGTGGTGCGCTGGACTGGGCTTTTCAGGACGAGCAAGGACATTCTCGTCACTCGGATTCGTGCCTGTCTCTGTGGCTGGGTCGTTTCGTCCCGAATTGCTAGATAGGACAGTGGAGAGAGCGGGTCGGCTTTGGCGAACACGCATTACCTTGATGTTGGGAATGGCTGCGGTGCTTAGGGCGGAATTGCCTCGGATGAGAGTGTCGCCTGAGTCTCCAGATGATTGCTGTGTGCTGACGGTGTCTGTACATGCCATAGCAAGGTCGCGAGCCATGGCCGTATCCCTCCTCTTCCGTCGCGAGCTACTAGTGGCAGAAGGCGGCCGAGCTTGAGGTGTCATGCACCGGTCAGACCGCTGGCTTTGTCCATGGGCCAGATCGGAGTATGAACCATTTTGAGATGTCCGGAGGCCGTCAGGAGTCTCTCCTCGCTCGAGCTTCTGCATGAATTGGCGGCTGCTGACCTGGCGACCCAGACTCAGCTCTACGCGGCTACTTGCGCCACTGCCACTGCGACTCCGGTTGGTGGCTCGCTCCTTTCCTGCCATGACACTGGCTTTGGGTGGGGGTTGGAGCATCCACCGGTTTTCCGAGGGGTCTGGAGATGGAAGACTGACAACGGGCGGATGCAGCTCGTTGACCGGAGGGACGCGCGCCGTGTAGTAACTTCCCGATGTCGACGTTCCCGGTCTTCGTATCTGGTAGCCCACGCCACCCACGGATGAGGCCGTCATGGTTTGCTCCAGATGGGACGGGTGGTCGTCGTAGCCCCACAAATCCTCGTCTTCTCTCTGATAGCGTTTGTGATTCCACCTCTCGTCGTCGTCCTCGAGCGTATCGTCACTGAGCCGCGTGGCGCCACCCTGATGGACATCGAAGCTGCTTCCGCCCTTGCTCAGCGTCGAGCTCTGTGTCTCCCGTGTTGGTATGCCCCTCGAGCTACACCCATTCCCCGTGTTCGCCCTCCGCGCTCTTCGCGGCGGAGGCGGCCCCGGCCCCATTGTGATCTCCTCGTTCCAGTATGCATTCGTCCCAGTCGGTTCTGGGTGGTGATAGGCGTCGGGCTGCTCCAGCTCCAGCTTCTCCCTTACTTTTCGAGCCGCTTTTGCAGACTTCCGCCTCTTTCTGCCGTCGCTGTAGCCGGTGCAGGGCGCGCATGATGCGTAATGGAAGACGGCACTCTGCACTCCTCTCATGAACCAGGCCATGATATCGACGGTGCCCGTTTGCCGACTCGGGGGCGTGCAGCAGATGTGCAGAATGCACTTGGAACTCGATGGGTTTCGGACGCGCGTTGCGATGCTGGCGGGCCGAGCGAGAAGGCGAAGATACAGGAACTCTCAGTCCTAGTTGCAGCATGGAGGGTCATTGCCGCTCTCCGTCATGAAGCCTTCCCAGAAAGAAAAAAACAAGCCGGCGGCAGGGTCAATTGCAGTGGTTTCGCGTCGATGTTTCGTCTCGTCCGTCTGGGTGAGCGCGGTCCACGGATCCGGTCTCCGGCCGGTGAAGTAGCGGGAAATGACGACGATTGAGTCGTGGCTGGGCGGGTTGACCGACCAGTCTGCGGTATATAACAAGAGGCCTAAATCCCTCGTTTTTTCCAAGAACGGCCGACAAAGAATTTGCGGGTCTCTGCAATTGATGGTGAAGCTGACAGACTGGTAAGCACAAACACGCCGAGATTGATGCCGGATCGCCGTCCAACATGCCCCGTTTTCGAGTTAGCGGAAACTGTCCCGCTTGCGTACGAAACGTTTACTTTGTTTCTAGCGTAGCTGAGCCGGCGCCGTCAAAGCCCGAAACAGCGAGCCTTTCCATGTTTCATGAAACACATGTCCTTCTCGCCCTAACACCAAGCAAACCCTCTCACAAGAGCCACTACGATACCAACTCCCTTTGCACCTTTCGTCCGGGGCCAACATGCACAATGCAACCGCGGCATCACAACCCCAGGCAGCTTATCTGCAGAGCCCTGCCCATACATGCATAAACTAGCGGGGTTGAGGCTAACTACGCGTCTGGGCGAGGCTGCACACCTGCGGCCTTGGGTTGGGCGAAATAAGACGCGCACGCTTCGTAGCCCACCAACGAGTGGCCTCTGTCCGCCCACCCAAACCTGTGGCATAGCCATCAACGGCAGAATCGCCGAGCTAGCTTGCCAATCAATTACATCACTACACATGCGCATATTCCATAGTTGTAGACATGCGAGAAATGTGCTACTAACACATGCAGATGGTATATTGCTCCAAGGTGGCATCCCAGCCCACATAACGCCCTGTCATGTCATCATAACCCAGCCCTCCCCGCGTCCTCGGTCACCAAAAGCCGAAGTATCCGGGCCTTGCAGTTTGCCAAAACCAGGGAGTCGCCTGCGAAAACAGAGCAAACCTGACATGGCGTGCAATACCGCCACTGCATCAGTTGCATGAGGCAAGCTTTAGAATTTCATCCGCGTCCCAATCTCGTCTAGAAACCATAACGTAAGTAGAGAGTATCAAGCAGTCGTCATGACTACTCACTCCCTAATCTGCGCCTTCAAGCCAGCAACCTCTCTCTTCAGTCGTGCATTTTCCTTTCTTAGGCGCGCTGCCTCTTCTTCGCTCGATTTTAACCGCCGCTCTACCTCTTCGCTCGCCCGGCCCTTCCGAGCGCTGCTCGTCACCTTCTCAAGCTCTTCGTTGAACCGCGCATAAAGTGCCTCATTTTCTGCGTTCACGTCGCGGTATAGCTGATCCAGATGCTTGCATCGCGCTTCAGATACTTGCAGGGACGTAGCAATGTCGTTCGATATGCCCGACGTGCGCGCTGACAGCGTGTCAAGCGTAGCTTTGAGCTGCTTCTCCAGAACAGCAATTCGTGCCTCAGCCGATCTTGCGCCGTTCGTGACCGACAATGAGGGAGCAGAACTCTGAGTTGTCAGCCGTGGCGTACTCCTGGCGCTTAGTTCATGGCCAATAGCGCTTAGCTCGTTCTGCAACGCCTCCGAAGCGTTGTCGATGTCATGTTCTTGCATCTGGAGTCGCTCGCGCAGCTTTTGTGGCGATTGCATCCTGAGCCTCTTTGGAGGGCTGCTCGAGGGGGTCCCCATCTTGGTTGGAGACCGTGGCGTCGAAGGTGGCAGCTTGACAGCATTTCCAGACCCGGTACGCTCATGTAAGCCAGCGCTGGTGGTAGGCCTGAGGCTTGGAATGCTCGAGATGGTTTCACTTCGCTTCTTCGTAGGGCTATGCGACTTGATGGTGACTTCGTCTTTGATTTCCGGCCTCATGTCTGGCTTTAGGGTGACAGACTTTGGCCGGATGTGCCCTGGGCGTTCCGGGCCAATCGTGGACGTGTTTTCTTTTTTCTCCAGCCGTACTGGGGAACCAAGTCGAGCAGGCGTTGGTATTGACGAGGTATGCTTCTGAAGCGCTGCTGCGCCTGAAGGCGTCTGAGGCCGTGGCGTATGATCGTTGATTTGCCGATTCTCATGACGGAGAAGAGGATCGGCTTTGCGAGGAGTCTGTGGGGACCACTCGGGCACATCGTCAGCATCCTGCAACGTCTTGAGATCGCTCAAAGAAGAGCGGCGCTTCTTGCGGGGAGGCCCGGTGGTGGGAGGTACCTCTCCTATTGTTCCAAGAGCGCCACTGTACGGCCGGCCATTGGCACTTGAATTCTCAAAGTTGAATGCGCCTAGCACGGACGGACGATCGCGAGACGATGGACGCTTGGGTGAAAGGTGAGCAGCAGCATCCGTCGAATTGGAACGAGCGAGCGGTCCAGTCCCATTCTTCGACAGGGTGGGTGGCTGGAATTCTCCTCCGT
The DNA here is from genome assembly GCA_900634815.1 of Paradendryphiella salina. Taxonomy (NCBI): domain Eukaryota; kingdom Fungi; phylum Ascomycota; class Dothideomycetes; order Pleosporales; family Pleosporaceae; genus Paradendryphiella; species Paradendryphiella salina. The sequence goes on along the minus strand of LR132077.1, from coordinate 60,843 downwards.
GGCTGTTTTTGCTCAAAGAACGCCAGAGTGACCCCACTTTCGAATCGTCCCCGGATTTGCTGTTCTCCCTTGTCAAAGTGCCAAACCCGAATCGTCTTCGTAGGGAGGTGTTGGAGTTGATCGAGCCAGCAGCGGTAAGGCGGCCCTTGGAATCCAGAGAACCGAAATTTGGGGTACTAACGCCAGGAGTTTGGGGTGAGAAGAGCGCATCGACGTCTTGCACCAAGCGGTCCATCAATGATATAAAGTCGTGAGAGTTTCCAGCGGGAACGAGCATCTCCGCGAACGCTGCCGTCAGGATCCCGCGATCCCCATCGTTGCTGGTACCGTCCAATAATTCCGCCAACAGATTGATGATAGCTCGAAATGCTCGTTGGTTGGGAGGCGCAAATTGGTCGTACATGTTCCTGAAAAAGTCTTCAAAATCCTCCGGACATAGGCTATCGGATCGCATTTGCAGCGAGACTAGGGTAGCATGAGATAGCACAGGGCCCATACGTTCCCTCCAGGCAATACTCAAGAATTTCTCGAAGACCGCAAACAAGACATCGACAGATGATTGGCCAGCAAGATCGAGGTTAGTGGGGTTTTCAAGGAGCGTGTTGTAGAGTTCGTTGACTACAAGTTCATCCGCAACGTTTCTTGCACGGACGGAACGCCCCACGATGTTGCCTTTACGTGCAAGCAGAGCTAGGGTCAAGTTCGCAAGAGTCTCTTCTAGCTTCGAGAATGGATCAGTTGGGGGGCCGTTGAACGTGACACTCTTGTTGGTGCTAGATGAGGTAGGGCGTGATGATTCACCATCACGGCTCTGCGTGCGCGTGGGTGCCAGTTGGAGAGGCGGTGCCATCCGCGGTATTTCACCCAGAGTATGAGCATTACGTTGAAGTTTGCGTGAGCCACCACCTCCTCTGCCGACGCTGTCGTTGAAGCTGCTCACGCTTCCACCAAAGAAACTTGATAGCATCTTGACAGGGGAGTGGGGACGACTCTTGCTGCCTTGCTCTTGTTCCATCTCGTACATTTCGAGGGCAAGTGACTTCAATATCTGGTGATTCCGATGAAGATATGCCTCTGTAAGTGCATAATTCTTCACACTGTTGCGCAACTGGAAGTAGTTGGTCAGACGCTTTGTCAAGACAGGCAAAAACTCTAAGCCGGTCAGTTTGTCGCGAGCTGTGAATCCGTTGGTGCCAGTTGTGTCCAGAAGATATAACCCATCTCCTACGGTAGTGATGGTGACCGTAAGCTCAATGCCGTTTTCACCGACTTGTATAGGCTGGGAAAACTTGGATCCGTCCACGAGGATTTGGACCTTGGCAGGTTCTCTCCGCCCTTCGACGTTCTTACCACCTGTCTCCTCTGCGATAGAGGAGAAGAGACTTAGATCGCCAGGCAGGTTTCGGACTTCCCATTTGTGACCTTCTCGCTCCACCTCAGGAAATCTGCCCTCGACACGAGCTTTAGTGAGTTCCTCGGTAACCTTTTGTGCTTTACCCTCATATGAGCCCTGCAGATAAAACATACGAATTCCAAGCTTCTGCCGGTCTCGACTCCGCGGCCGTGAAGATGGGTTTAGTAGCGGCACCGGAGACAGGGCCTGCAGAATGCTCCCCTCTGAGTGTTCGCTAATAAAAACATCGCTGAGACTCAGATACTGATGAAAGGTAAGCTCTGTGGTGCCATCGAACGACTCGCCGAACTTTGGGTTATCTAGTTCGGCAAGCAGCCCACGAGCGTTGATTGAGCCATTTTCGGACTTTTGCAGAAGTACTAGGAAGTCTGTGAAGAGCACTATGATGCCAGATACCGTCGCCGGTCCGGACAACTCTCCGTGATATGGTGGAGACAACTCTACACAATCAATGACTGTGATGAGACGTCCTTGTGGGTTGAATCCTGGTGGCCATGAGGAGACCATCTTGCGCAGGCGATCAAAGACTCTTATCTGCTGCGCTGTGGGTCCTTCTCTTGTGCAAATATCCGCTACCATGTCTCTTGCCTTCAAAAAAAGCCTGATCGCGGGGTGCCTGACTGGCAACTGTTTGATTATATTATCGATGTATAGGTTGTATCGTGGGAGGCGTTGCACTGGCTCTATCAACATGGATGTGAGTCTCTGCTCGCCAGTCTCGTATACCCGCTTCGAAAAGCTGGAAGCAGTGTCCTTGGTAAAGTGCTTGAGCAGTTGTGAGAAGTCGCCATGTGCCGCCATGTAGTCGGTATAGCAGTCGGAAAACTGTGGTAGCCATTCAAGAAGGGCCCTTGCGACCGCGGCTGCTCCAGTAACGTCAGGTGCGTCCTTCTGTCCCCGCAAAGGGGCAATGTAGACATCGTCTGTTGCTGTTTCGATGTCTTCAATGGCTCCGTTCTCTGACTCTTCCAGTATAACGCGGAGAGCTTCCAGGAATCGTGAATTGACTTCCAATATCTTGTCAAGACTAGGGGGAAACAGGCCCCGCAGCGCTTGCTCTGTCGGACTGATGCTGGAAGTCGACCTCTGCTTCGCCTTTGCACGGAACTCGACCGCTACTGTGTGAACCAGCTCGTCTAACTTGCTCACATAATTTTCTTCCGTGTCCAGCAACTCGCACATCTCCCGGCGGAGCGTCTCCTTCTGTTTCCTTGAAAAGGACTGCGATCGGTTGAGTGAGGTCGGTTTCGAAGGCGCGCGGCGGAGTCTGGATGTCGGGAGAAAAGCTGATTCTCCGAATAGCTTTACGAGGGGAGCATATTCGCCGTATCTCTGTTGGGTCAGATCCTCTTCAATGTCGTCGAATTGGGCAGACTCTCGCGACTCAAGCTTGCGGATGCTTCCTTGCGGCAGGACTACATCCAGATCTATCCATGACAATGTCTGCTCGCCCAAAGCATGGCGCACGTCTACTATGACGTCCATGACATTCTCGACCTTGACCATCTTCGCAGCGATGATGGCGGCATGTGACTCGGAAAATAGCTTCGGGGCTGAGGGCAAGTTGTCTGCCGAGCCATACCGCTTCTCCCATGCACTCTTGATTTCCAGCGGTAGCTCGAGAAAGTACTTGTACAGACTGAAGGCGAGACCACGACATATCTCGTCGCCCTGTTCCTCGCGAGGCAGACATGTGACGGCGTTGTAAAAGGTGGCTGTGGGCGATATGATCAGGCGGGCAAAGTTCTGAAGGCCGGCGGGTGTAAACACGTGGGCCTGGATGCGCGAATGTGTCGCTTGTGTCGAAGTCGCCGTTGGCCCGTAGAAGATGAGAACGGGCGAATTGGAGAGAAGCTCGTCAGTCGTGTAGAAGAGCGACAGGTCGTCTGCGGAGAGGGCCGCAGGCTCGGGGTTAATTACGACCATTGTGCCAATGGTGTGGAAACGAGCGACGGGGCTGGCTGGCTACAGCAAGGCAAGGGAACAAGGCGACAATTAGTGGGTTGTTTGCATGGTGCAGCCGCGTGAAGACGTTGGAGAGCGGTCGTGATGGTGGTGTCGTCGTTGTAGTCAGGAAACCATGCAGGAGAAGTAGGGTAGTAGGCGCGTCTCGAGTCTAAACAACAACAGGTTCCATGGGACTTGTTGAAGCCCGAACCAAGGCGGTCATGCAGCTGCGACCAAGCGCGGGCGGGCACTGCAGCGCGAATTGCCAGCCCGCACAACAAGTGCGACACGGAAAAAGCATGGGGTTCCCAGTCAAAACCACCGCCCGCAAGGACAGGTACTTTTGGTCCTAGATGCTGCCCTTGCGGCTTATCGCCCGATCCGCCTGCGAGCTAGTTGCACATCAGCGCACCCCGCAGTGTCCACAAACAAAAAACATCGTCGTCATAGCAGCTCGCGTTCCTGAACTATTTTTGCCTTTTCCAGGCATTGGCAGCAGTCTGACGAGCCACGCGGAAAAGCACCGTGTGATTGCAGAAATGGCTACGCAGCAAGACCAAGGCGGCGTGCCCTTTTCAGTAGCGCACGAACATCAGCATTTCCGCCTGCTCGAGCTTCCCCCAGAGATTGTTGAACTGCTGGACACGCCGGATCCCCCACTGTACGTGTGTCGCCGCGTCGTTTCCATGCGGATACCCTTCTCACTATACGCGCTAGACTGTCCATCAAATCGCCAGCCCCGTCGGATGCTCCTAGCACCGCCAACGAGAAGCCTGCATATGCCGTACTTTGTACCCCGAGCAAATCTTTCCAGCTACGCCAGGTCCAGACGTCCAACTCGCTGTTTGTGACTCAGCCCGCGCTCGAAGCCCATGGCAACGGGATACACATCCCTGCCACACGCGCAATTGCTTGGTGCACCACCACACTCGAGCTCCATGCGTCTACCGTTTCTGCTGTCACCCTGCTGAGGGATGTATTGCCTGTATATGACATCGTTGCTGGGGACGTCGACGCCACTGGCAACGGCAGGAGCAAGGTCAATGTGTTCAACGACGTGCCCATATCGGACGGAGAATGCCAGGCGGGATGGATCCAGCTGATGGCATTCGAGACGGACGACGGCTCATACCAACCGTCTTATCATGCCCTCTCGCAGGTATGGAGGTCTATCAACGCTGCTGCATTAGCAGAAGGCGTCCCATTGGATAAGATGTTCATGACCGACGACATCACAAGGGCAGCAGCTGAAGAGGGGCATCCCGCAGGCCTCATACAAGCGGTGCTCACATACCTGTCCACAGATGATACTGACAAGAGCGGACCATGGTCGTGTCTCGATCGAGCAAAGACGGTCGCCTTCACTGGCAGGACCTTGTTAGAGGCCAAACGTGGTGCTGACTTCCTGATCGCTGATTTCACTGACACGTGGGAAGATCGCTTACCTGAAGTATGGCGTAAGGATGCTCAGCTCACTGCGATCGAAGGCCTCTACGAATTTCCTTCTGATACTACGATCAAAGCGAGAGGCAGGGCTGCAGCCGTTGCGTCGGGAGAAAGCGGAACAACGTCGCTAAAGCCGTCGGCGCGTAAGTGGCACGAAAAATTTGCCAAGATGCGAAAGAAGTGAGCGTACTTGTCATGGAGCAGAAATCGGTGATGACTGGCTCACGTGACCGTGTCACGCACGCGTTCGCTGGGATCGGAAGCTGCAACTGCCGGCTTGTTAATGCAGAACTCAGAAGCCGCAAGTGACCACACGCTTGCATGGATACCACGAGCGCAACATAGATACCCCAAACTACAACCTCATCTCCAACTTCCAGTCTTCTTTCTTCCGGCGTATGAAGCGAATTCAATTCTTGGCATCCGTCATCAAAACCCCACGTTTATCTTTCGTCGCGCCACTTCGAAGGCATTGTTTCACAAGCAAGCCTACTACTGTCTCAGGCGATCATGGGCCAATGGCGCCCGCGCCTCCAGTAGTCAACGACGCAACTTCCACGGCTCCCACACAAGAAGAAAACCCTCTTCCTAAACTCACCCCCTTTGAATCTCAGCAGTATAATAGGATGGTCGAATATATGCAATATTTCCACGACAACTTCCGCGCAACCTGGAAAGTGCTCTATGGAGCCTGCGAATCTCAGAAGCGACCAAAGAACATGTCGATCCGTCAATTCATCAGCACAGGCCAGCAGTTTTGCCGTAAGAAACATCTAGGCATTTGCATTGTTGCTCAGGACCACACACTAACTGCATTTGCATAGATCACCTAACAGTCCATCACAAAATAGAAGAACAACACATCTTTCCCGTGCTGGCCAAGAAGATGCCGGCATTCAGAAATGAACTTGAACTCCTCACTCAGCACAAGCAGATTCATGTCGGCCTCGACAAGCTGGAAAAGTACTTGGAGGAATGTGAAAGCGGGGAGAGAGAACTCAGAATGGCGGGGCTAAAAGAGATTCTGGATTCTTTTGGTGATGTACTATGGCAGCATCTGGATGATGAAGTTAAGCAACTGGAGGCGGAGAATATGAGGAAGTACTGGACCATAGATGAGATGAGGAGGATTCCTATGTAATGGGTTGAATTGTGTTGGGTGTGGTTACGTCTAATGAATGTATGGTACCGAATCTTTACCTCGGGTCACCAAACGATGCGTCTGCAACATGTTCACCGCTGGCATCTTTTTTGCGACGAGCCATACCGAATCTTGGACGTTTTTTCTTGTCTACAAACAAAAGTCGATCGAAACGCGTCCACCTTCCTTGAACCACCACTAGCGCCATCCCCATTATCAACTCCGAAACCAATGACAGCTGCATCGCGCAAGGCAACAGCCTTAGGTTCTGTTTCGCACTATTGATTTGTTTTGGGCTTATTTTTGGGGTTGGGCGCATCTCCCAGGGTCCACGACCCAACGCGCAAAGGGTCCTAAGTTTTGTACCAGACATGGATGGCCGAAGTAACTTTTTAGTGGCGTTTTATCTACCGCGACTAAGTCGCTTTTGCAATGTTGATGCTAATGTCGCTATTGCTGTTGTATATGAAGACTGCGAATCAAAACGCTCTGGAATACAGTATAGGAAATATTGTAAAGACTGCTTCGATAGTCGCAAAGAGACCTGGGTGTGACGTGACAAATATAGAAGAAAAGAAAAGAAAACATCCCCCAGTTTGGCTGCCAGCAGTCATTAAGTAGTAAGAATTCCTCCAGAAAAACGCCCTCACTATAAACATGTCAACTCGTCCTCTCCACAGACTTCATGCCTTTATTTGGAGATCTTCAATCCAATCATGCTTCTATTCTTTAAGCTCAAGAATCGTCGTGGTCTCCCAAATTCCCACTCGATTCTTGGTGTCCAACCACCTTCAGATACCACGTCTGGGATGCTGGGCGCCTCGGAACCGCTCCTTATGTGCGCTGGGGTCGGCGACTCTATGCTTGCATCACCTACTGTGCTGGGGCTGAATACGCTCTCCCTTGGGCTTCGGGTTGCGCTGAAAGTAGTCTCAGTGGGGCTTGGGAGTTGTTGCCAAGGGCCGCCCAAACGTCGAACGATTCTTGCTTCTTCACTTTCGCGCCACCGTTGTTTCTGCTCGGGAGTGGCAAAAGTAGCCAATTTGCCTGTGGATTTGGAGATCAACATGGATACACGTTCGGAAAGGATAGAACTGCGGGCCGATCTATCAGCCGTCTTTCGCGGAGCAAGTGAACTGCGGGCCGAGTTCCTTCTGGTTTCCGGGTCAGGTGGTGCGAGAGAGCTGCGTGATGAATTCCCAAGATTGATCTCAATAATCTTCGGTGGCTCAAGTGGTGATACGGCTTTCTCGTCGGTAATCTCTTTATCCTCGTCTTCATGCTCGCTGATCGTTCTGGGTGACTTGTTGCCCGCTTGTTTACTTCCTGAAGATGTTGGTCGTGAATCTTGCATCTCCACGTCTTGTTGAGCCTGGGATTTAGCACAGCTACCTGGTCCCTTTGCGCCATCAGGTATGTACCACCGGAGGTCTACACGAAGGATGGCATACATGAGTACTGTTTGGATCTCTACAAGAAAGTTGAAAATATAGAATGGCGCTTTGCCAAGATAACCCGGAAGAGGCTGCGATCGAGGTACTGGCGTTTGAAAGACGACGCCGCAACGGAACCATGCGCCGAGAGACAAGAGTGTCGTGCTGATAAGCAAGACTATGACCTTTGTGCGAAGGCGGCCGATACCGAAGCGATCAAGTGGCGAGTAGGGGATAAGCAGCGTGAGCATAGTGATGGGAAATGGTAGTATAGCGACGATGGCAAGGAAGATTGCGCCGTACTGTTGAAAGCCGCGGTCGATGGTTCGGGTATTGGGATCGAGTGTATAGAAACTCTGGACGGTGGCAGCAATAATTGCGATGATGGTCAATCCGATTAACGCGCAAAGCACCTTGAAAGCAATGCCGAAAGCAATGTGCCAGCCAATAGATGGATGTGTGGACCGGACCAGGCGCATGGCGAAGATGAGATTAATAATGAACAAGATGAGCACGCCTGCTGCAATGAACATCTGTACAGCAATTGCGAGCGAGATGTTTTTCGGGTTACATACTGATGCGATTCGTAATATCGACGTTATAATGCGCTCCATGCAGAAAACTGACGGGAATGTTAGCTCGGGGCACTCGGTTCGTCCAATACCTGCAAACTTACAGAAGATGAAAAGACTCGCTAAAAATTTGTGGCCTCTGGCTCTGTTTTTTTGGAAGATTTTCATGTGTACAGCAGCCGCAATCATGAACAGGACCATGAAGACTGATTGAGCTGGTATATCGACACCTTTTGCTGGAGATCCACCCGATGGCCACATCATAGGAGGATATGGTGGACCCTTTGATGCCTTAATAGGATTAGCCATTGAGACCTTGGATGTCGCTCCAGTCATAGAAGACTTTTAAGCTAACCTCGATGTACTCACCATTGAAGGCGACATGGCGCCCTGCGATGCCATGACGGCGTTGTCTTGCAAATCGCTTTTCAACGACGACTGGTTCCACTGAGATATCCGAGAGCGACTTGGTCTATGGATCAGCAGCAACTGGCAAGCAAACGATGGTCAGATATACAAGGTGTCGAAGCAGAGAGAAGAACTTCACGCGGAGAGCGCAAAGCCTATAACGTTCTTCACGCCGCACCATGGAAGCCATCTTGCAGGGCAGTCCCCATATGTGTCAGCATGGCAGCAGAATATCTGTATTGCGTTTCGTCCATACGTCCAAACAGTAGTGTAGTGTTTGATGTTAGTGTCTGATTCGCGAGGCCAAAACACCGACCTCTGCGCTATTTTAGGATTACCGCTAGGAAAACTTCGGGGAATTTGAGCTTCTCCACACCCGCGAGAGCCTCGGCGATATACCGTAGATCGTCATACATAGCATCCGCCATGTCCCAGACAGCTTCAACGCAGCCGGTCGCGCTTTGCTGGGAAACAGGTATTGACAACCGTCGCCCGAGCACGAGACTACTATGTTCTCAATAGCGACCGTTTTGTTCTGGCTCGGAGGGTCGCAGATTCATATGACAATGATTCAACAGCCTCGCTGCTGCCATGAAATTGAAGCCAACAACACTATGACAAAGTGTGGCGCATAAGACCAGCCCGCTGGGATCTGGATGAAACATTGAGTAGGTGTCATTTTATGTACACTAGAAGCCCCCGCCCGTAAAGTAAACCCTTGTGAGGGAACTTCCAATGTAGAGCATCGAGCTAAGGGGCGTGACTTCCTCTTCAAGGTTTGCATCCTCTATAGCTATGAGTGGTCTCCTTTCTCACTCTCTGCTTTGGAACCTTCAGATTCGCACTGAATGAGAGCCGTTATACTAGAGAGCTGATGAAAGACTCTCTGATAAATTTTTTGAAGGGAAATGGGATCGACCTATAACCTCGAGCTTCGCTTCGATCATTCACCAATGTCAGCTTAGCCAGATGTGGACTGGTCTCTTTATTTTGACATTCGTCCGAGGCGGGCGACCACAACATATTTCCTAGCCTTGTCAGCGTAATCGACAATTACTTCTTTAGTAGACTAGTCGCGCCTAAACGTTGAGTCCTACGCAGCGATGATTTGTGTTTTGAGCTAGCTCCGCTGCCCGATGTCTGCATTTGTACGAGTAGCAATAAGAGTGAACACCTTGCACTCAGGAGTCATACAAGATCATCAGAGGTAACCGCGGGGGAAATCGAGATCTGCTTGTCTTCGATTGGGTCGGTAACCGCGATGAGATTGGCAGAAGTAACGAGAACGCCCTGCAGTCGAAGGGCATTAATCTCTTACCAAGGGTCACGGACCAAGACAAGTATCACATTAGCCTTTGCTGGCTACAGATTGAGTGCTCACGATTCATGTAAGCATCTCGATAAGATGAAGCAAAGACTTCTTGTAGCAGGTAACCACCGGCAGAAAACACAACCGGGTTCCGAATATCTTGAACTTCAGATTGGAGAATTACTCCAAGTTTCAAATGCCGCAAGGGCAATCTTCGGATGGCGGGAATCTGTCTGAGAAGCCTCAACCAGGAACTGAACTGGACACAATGTCTTTCAACGCCATTGGTACTGAAACTGTGATGCATGTTTATGGATTTCATTCGCTCAGGCGGTCTTGGGCTTCTTCGTGCCGTACTTGGATCGCGCCGTGATCCTGCTTCCAACACCACCCTAATTGATATTAGCAAAGCAGCTGTTTTTCCAAGAAGAGACACGTACCAGGTCCAGCGCTCCTCGAACCAAATGGTACTTCACACCTGGACAATCCTGCGCTCGTCCGCCTCGTACCATAACAACGGAGTGCTGCTGCACGTTATGCCCTGATATACCCGTTAGTATTGCCCAGACCCTTATGCAGCCGCCGCAAGTATGTGTGTCGTACCTTCACCTGGAATATAGGCTGTTATGACCTTGCCTGTGCTCAGCCTCACCCTCGCAATCTTCCTCTCTCCCGAGTTGGGCTTCTTGGGCTTGGTTGTTCCCACCTTGAGGCACACGCCCTTGAGCTCCGGCCTATCTTTCAACTGCGGCGATCTGAGTTTTCGCGCCTTCTGCGCTATCCTTCCTTGTCGTAAGACTTGGATCAATGTGCATTTGTGGGCGCGGGATGCGGGCGTCGGGCGGATTGCGAACGCTGGAGCGGCCGTTTCGAAGACAGTAGCAGCAATCGAGGGCCGTATCGATCGCACAGGAGCCAGTGTGGCAACGGAGAATACGGATGGCCTGATGAGGCGCCGCAGGAATGTGACGGGCATGGTGGGCTGCGGTGTGGCTTTGGGTGATGGCAATCAGTAGACAAAAGTTCGAGATGCGATCTGATAGCTGACTAAGCATCCTCCAGCGATCACCCATTAAATGACTTTCATTGCCGCACCAACAATGTTTGGTTTATGCAGTGCACTAGCATCTGATGAAGCATATGTAGTTTTTTGTATTTACCTTCCAAGTTTTAGGAACAGTAAGCCGTGGTCTGTAAGATCGTTAATCTCATCAAAGCACATCTGCTGTACACTTGAACTCGAGCATCACCAGTAACTCCTAAGATATGCTTTACATCTCCCACAAGACATGATCTCCCTCCTTCCATGCCGTAGCACATCTGCAGAGGGATTGAACTGTGGGTCTAGGTGGTATAGGGAAAACCTAGCAAGGAAAGGGTAAACGGCATGGCGCCTGGATATTTTGACCATGCCAAGGATTATTCCATATATCTCTGTGCCTATGACAACCGAATGGAATCTTTCTAGATACAAAGCTGAGCAGCTTGGCTTTACTCTCTCTGAGGAACAGGAAGAGCGAGGGTTTCGGACGAGAATACGGTTAGTGCTGATACAGCTTAGCGCAGATTCGGCCGGAAATACTTTTCCACCAGCCCGCAAGTTTTGTCAAATCTTCCAACCAGAATTCCCAGCAGCACCAAGCTCCTCCGGGTGTCCTAGGCATATCGACTCCAGTGAAAGTGAAAGTGGACCGGCAACGGTTTCACTCCTTCACCATGCATGCAAACATAACCCTAGCCTTTTGCAGGGCCGTAGCTACTGGCCGTGTTCCCACAGCTGCTGCTCTGGACCACGACCTCGGTTGATCCCGATCCACGAGTGCGGAGACCGCTTCCAACCGCTCTCCGCAATACATCTCGGATCTTGACGACACACCACGACGTCCACCCTCTACGACTACACAATGCGCACAGTCTCAGCATTAGCCTCGCCTCTTCGGAGGACAGTACCGACTGCGGTATACCAAAGTACAAAGAGGTGCTTCTCAAGCTCTCGGAACTTGCAGGCGACATGGGGATTCATCGGCCTGGGGCGCATGGGTTTGTGTCACTGTTGCTCACATGACTGCCTCAACTAACCCGCCCGAAGGCTACCCCATGGCGAAGAACCTCAGGGCAAAGATACCCGCTGAAGACACATTGTTCGTGCACGATGTCAACACCGCTGCCACGAAGCAATTCCTCGAAGAGCATCCTCAGGGTGTACGAATTGCCAACAATGTTCGGGAAGTCGCCGAAAAAGCCGTACGTATATATCTTGTTATCGCACTCTCACATTGCTCTGTGATGAATTAATTGTTCTATCAATGATCTAAGTTGGGGGCCATTCGTGGCCCTTATTCTGATTACACAAATATTATAGCCAATCCTCTGATCCTTCTACCCTCAGCAAATGCCACCTGCCGCTAGTTTTGGATGCAGTACACTGACGCTGTCACAGGAAACAATTGTCACTTCGCTCCCGGAGCCAAAGCACGTCAAGACTGTGTTCAAGGAGATGCTGGAGCCTCCAACGCTGCTGTCAGATAGCTCCATAAACAAGGAGCGTTTTTTCATTGACTGCTCGACCATTGATCCAATGACTTCGGGTGAAGTGGCGGAAGCTGCCCATTCGACTGGACAAGGAAAGTTCATCGATGCGCCCATGTCAGGGGGTGTTGTTGGTGCACAAGCTGGTACGCTCACCTTTATGATTGGTGCACCACCAGAAGCGGTCGAGGGCGCGACCAAGGTGCTGTCCCTGATGGGTCGGAGAGTCGTTCATCTCGGCGGACCGGGTTCAGGTCTCAAAGGCAAGCTTGCCAACAACTACCTGCTCGCTCTCAACAATGTTGCGACTGCAGAAGCCATGAGCATGGGTGTCAAATGGGGTCTTGATCCGAAGGCTCTAGCTGGTATGATCAACACAGCGACCGGCAAGTGTTGGCCAAGTGAAGTCAACAACCCTGTACCTGGTGTTATCGAAGGCTCGCCTGCGAGTAGAGGATACGAGGGGGGATTCGGAATAGCTCTCGCCAACAAGGACCTCAAGCTCGCTCTCAAGGCAGCGGGTGAGGCTGACGTCAAGCTTGCCTTGGGTGAGCCAGCAAGAGCTCTCTATGATGCTGTAGAACAGGCAGAAAACTGTAAAGGAAAGGACTTTTCTGTAGTCTACAGGTATCTCGGTGGTAAAGAATAGACATGAGACCTAGTTCAACGAACACGACTACATTGCTAGAGAGTACGTTCAAACCCTTCACGTGGCATTCACGTAAGCAATGTTATGATTTGTCCATGCACATCATGTGCCCGGGAAATGACCGAGAGCAAAGAGACTGCTAATCGCAGCCATCGTGTTGTCCTATGACTGTCTACTTCAGTGCGGGAACTTATGACCAACCCATTCGGCTACATTGCTTCGCTCGTAAATGTAGGAAGGGGGGGAGTTACTATGCACAGACAGTTACCATCACTTACGTGGTTGTTACGTTGACATCACGCATCTACATTGGCAAGGAGAAGAAAGGAAAGTAAATTCGTGAACTAGGAAGTATATACGCCACAAGTAACAGAAATATCCCAGACGCCCCCATGATCCTTCCAAATCTCGATTTCTGACGTATCGACAACGGCAAGCAACAGCTCTAATCTGGCCGTAGCAGATCAAGGCGGATAATACACGTATCGAGAAGATAAGTGATAAAAGGTGCCCAGAGCCCATCGACATCCAGAGGGGAGAACCAGAATGGCAGACGTCCAGTACAACCAAGCCGTGTGATTAACTTCTCACGCAAAAATACAGGACAGCGCAAATTCCACCCAGAATCCGTAGTACAAACTAGCGAAACAGACAAACGCAAAGTATTAGGAAAGAGTGTGAAACGAACAGAGGGAGAGGAAATCGCAAAACGCCAGTATATCCCACACAGAGGATGGAATCCGTTCCTAACCAAGCCGCCAGGTTGAAGGTTAAGGTTTCGTAATCGTATAAGTACGAATCGTATCGTCGTGAATCGTGGCAAGTCGTGGCAAGAAGGGGTGATCGAAATGATCGGAGAAGACATTATCTAGAATAGGGCTTGTTCATAAGCGCGATTTCGCGCGCCACGGTTGCCCACTCTAGTTCGCGGCGAAGAGGTTCGTTGCGTCGCTGACGCTGGTACTCTTCCCACTTAAGTAATTCATACGTGAATCGAAGGTGAGGTTGTATTATGACATTAAGGCGCCGAGCCCGCACGAAGCAGCTGAAACTTGTTAAAACGGACCAAAGAGTATGGGCGAGAATAGCTTACTAGGCGCGTGGAAAAGACAGGCCAATCTCGTTCATGACTTCGGCGATACAGATAGTCGCTGAGCGTGACACACCTACACGGCAGTGCACTAGTGTAGCGCCGCCTTCTTTCTTCCCTGCTTCTGCTTCTTGTGAGCGGACGAAATAAATGATACAGTCTGTAAGGCTTACCGATGAACTTCAAGCAACGCTCAAACTCGCCCCATAGAGGGTCAACTCCATTATCCTGGACCCGGTCGATCATCAGGAAGTTGGCGCTAGGCCAATCAAGTTTTTTCTGGGTGCCTTCTGGCCAGGAAAGCGGTTCCCCAACGCTCAGTACACGGGTGATACCCAAGGCGCGGAGAAGCTCGGGATTGTTCGCATGGCCTAGGTTACCGAGGTACATGTAAGGCAAAATGCGACTGGGCAAGCTTCCGTCAAGCTTTGAAAACCAGCATGGCTCGGAGATGTTAAGGATACTCTGGTTGAAGCGGGGAGACTCCTGGAGGATTCGCGGTTGAATCGCGGCCAGAAAGGCGACATCGGATGGGTAGGCAAAGAAGTTCCTGCCCTTCTCGCGATGCAGCTTGATCCACGCATCGTGCACAGGGAGACCTTCCGCGTACATGAAGTACGCAAGTGCCAGAAGTGTAGTCTCGGTGTAGCCATCCGTGCAGTGAATCAGGAACTTGCGGGGCGTCGCAGCGTCGTCCATCTCTATAGCTTCGTCCTCGTCCTCTCTTCTTCGCTTCGATCGCCGAACTTCCTGCGGGTTTGCCAGCTCGTACATCCACTTGCACATGCCCATTAAGCCATCTACTTCTCCGTGTGCCCAGGTAGGTGGCATGATACTGCCTGAGGATGGGAACTCCATATGCAAAGTAGATTTGCGGTGGACCCTCTCTAGGCCCATCTTGAGAGCTCGCAGCGAGCGTGATTCCGGTACATGCGCAAGGTCGGTCGCTTCTATTAGCATATCGTACGAGTCCTCTGATACACACTCCGGGTGCAGGTTCTGGTCCGGCGTGGGTCCCAAAAACACGTTCTTGCTGATCTCGGATGCCTTGGACATTTCGCTCATCTCATATCGTTCCCAGTAAACTAGTCGCGGTTGTCAGCCACTGCAACCCGTAGGTTTCTATCCCAATACTCACAAAAGTCTGCAACCTCGCCCGTCATGTTCCCAGCCGAGTCAATGGCGATCAAACTTGGGTACTTGTCTTGCACGCAACTGAAGGCATCTGCAATTTTCAATTGTCAGCCATCAGTGTAACATGCATGCAGCGTTTGATTTACCTGAAAGCATAAAAGTATTGAACGAACAAGGGGGGGATCCGTTCCTTGCTTCGTACTGTCGCTGAGCCCTTGAAAGCTTCTGAGCCAGCGCGACCGTATCTTCTGGCTTTGTCTTGTGGTCGCCATATACGACAATGTCTGAAACCATGCCCAATTTACAGGCCTGGATCTGAAAGTTGCGCACGGAAAATCCATCTTTGGGATCGCACTCGATGAACTTTGGGTTATCCGAGGAAACCGATTCCAGTAGTTCATCTGGCGCGATCGCACCCTTCAGCTTTGAAGACAACAAGTTGCCGCCAGTCTTCACAACGGTGATACTGCGAATGCATCTGGGTACCTTGCGGCCGCTTCTACGACGTGACGAGAAAAAAGCAAGCTGGGTCTGGTTCTCTGCATGAAGGCCATGAATCCATGGAAACACCTGTTCCGGGTTTGGAAGAGGCTGGGTTGCGATATACTCCAGAGCCTCTGCCATGCGATCCGCCGTGATGGTGTATAGCGGCGGGTCGTCTGAATACTTTGAACAGTAGGTATCAGGTGGGTAGGTGATTGATGATGTCTCGATGAGACTGTCCTGTCGTGGAGGAGAGGCTGGCGGCGTCGCGGGCAGTCCACCAGTGGGGCATATTGGAATGTGCTTGTTGGGAATGGGTGCAGGCGTACCACGAGTCGAAGCGTTCAGTGACAGGTGTGGTGGAGGCGTCGAAGAACGACTTGGCATAGAAGGAGGATATCTGGCAACAGCAGCGGCCATGTTGACAAATTCAAAGTTGAGGAGTGAATGCGGTTGAAAGCACGCAACGTGCGAAGATGGGCTTGTGGAAGGCGAGGCGTCAATGGGACAGGTCTTTCACGATAGCAATAGGCTGGATGATGGTGATAGCTCCTTCCCAATCAAAAGTTGCCAGCCGAGGGGGATAAAGAAACACCAGCGTGCAGGGTGATGAAGGGTATCACGACAAGGTGGGGTGATGGCGAGTCTTCTGTCGCGCAATTGATAAGTACATGGGACTGGAAGCATCCATAGGAATTGCTTTTTGGGACCTACTGTGTTGAAAGTTTGGACGGATGGCGTACGTTGACTGCTGAGTTGATCAACAGCCGGGGGAGGGGAGGGTGCGAATCTAAAGCGCGACGGTGGACATGTTGCGATAAAGGATGATTCGAAGAGGGGGAAACAGGATTTGAATCGAAGTAAAGTGAGTTGAGAAGAAGAAAGAAGAGAAACGGGGAGGGTCGACGGGGGCGTTGAAGGAGGATGTAGGACAGGAATGATATGGGCGTCTCTAGTGGTTCCCCGCTATCTCACCTACCCCCGGCACTTTTGGACAAGGCGCCGTTTTGCTTCACCCACCCTGGCGCCATAGTGCAAGCCATCATGCGACGCTTGCCTGGATAAAGTTTTGCGGTGGGCTGTAACCAGCAAGACGGCGCAAGACGGCGCGAACATTGCTGTTCCTGCTCAACGACTGCCACTGGGATTCGACAGCCTCACGGCGCAGGCTTTCTAGTGGCGATAAGGAATGCAAAGGGTGGGTCGACTGGATGTGTGCGGAGATATGAGGCACGCATGAAGAGGGCCATGAGTTCTCTCAGCTCCACTCGAGACGTCGACTTTCCAGGCCCGCTAACAAGGCATCGCCGGCAGCGTGGAATCGGGCTGATATCTAGTGTACCAGTCGCAGGCGGATCCAGCATCATGCCCCACCGACGTGCAGCTCAGCAATTGCCACTCACATGCTTGTCCAAGGTCCAGAGCTTCATCGAGCGGTTGTCGATCAACCCCGCGTTCTGATGCTACTGCCGCCTTGCAAGTCTGGAGCAGCCCAGGCGGTGTCAAGATGCAACTGGCATACACCACCAACAATGGCAATGACGAGCCATGCAGACTGCCTTGATTGAACCAGCGCGCTCAAATGTTGGCCTGGCGCAAACCCCGCATCTCGATATCGACCATCCCATCCCAGCGGCACGACAGCGCTCCCTTCGCGAGTGGAATGCTGCCGAGTCAGGACCGGCTGTCTTTGTTAGTTGGGTATTCCCGACGGCCGCCTTCCCCTAGCCATGCCTTGGAGTCGTCAGCCAATGCATGCTGACGTACGATGAGATAAAGTTATGAAACGGTCCTTGTCACAAAGCCATGGATTGTATGTTATCGCAGCATAAGGAGTATCGGCGCAAAAAAGCTCGTAACTCATTGATTTAATTGAAATCTCAAAAGACGACGGTGCATCGCAAGTCCAAGGTTTGTCTGGTCTGTCGGCAATAAGTGCTCGCGTGCCCCCAAGCGACGATTTCCCTGTCGGCTACGTCCATCAGACCCGTCCGTACACACACCGACATACAGCATGCTCCATGATTACTCCCAACTGGGCGCAGAGCTCCTGTATCCAGCATTATAGTACATGGCTTAAGTGACTTGGGGAGCGACGGCTCGGTGGTCTGCATCCTGCAACGCGCGCATCCTGGATCATACATCAAGCTCGGCCTTGGTATTGAGAATCTCATCCACGATCGATCGCTGAACGGCGATTTTATCCTTATCGCTGGCATCCTGTTCTCTCAGCAGAACGGCTAGTACTTCTATCGGTGGGTCGAGATCGAGATGTTGCGCACGTTTCCACCGCTTCAATCGTGCGATACCAGTACACGGCTAGGCAGCGCATACCGTGTTAGCGGTACAGTCATTATGGGGCAGTCATGCACTGCAAGCTGCTGGTTGGGTTAAACTTACGCCATAGTGTGCGCTCATGTCGAACTCCCTAAGAATCTTGTCGTGGAGACTCAGCCCTCCCTGATGCGCCCGAGGTGCCCGCCTTTGCTTCTCCTTTGCTGCCCAATACTTTTGAATTGCTGCATCGGATATGAGCCTGGCTCGGTCCTCTTGCGGTGTGCTCTCCACTTCCTGCGCCTGAACCTCCTGCCTGGTTTGCTCGATTATGGCTGCTTCGGTCGTTGTCGGCTCTGCGTCTGATATCTCCAAGATTTCTGGTGTCGCATCCTTCAGCTTCTTCTCTACAAGGTTCTTCTTTGCGCCTTGGGCCTTGACACCCGACTTCGTGACCCTATTTGACGATCCGTGGAAAGCGAGGGTAGACTGTTGCGATTTCGTCGCCGGACCGGCTGTTCTGCGCTTAGGTGCCATTTGGCGTATGTGCGGCTGGATATTATGGGTAATTCTCAAAAATCTCGGGATATGATTGTTATGCGCAACGATGGGGTGGCTGGTATAGTGACGTGACCTCTCCTGGGTGACGGGCTTGACGCAGATCGGGCGTGCCTTCCCTTGGTTGCTGCAGTGATACGCGAGATCGCGCGGACATGTGATCTCGCACGTCAATCCACCCCCACAACTCGTCCCGAGATAGCGGGACATTCCTGTGCCCTGTGCACCAAAAGCCGCCTCAATTGTGAAGTAAGTCATATTCAGTTACATTATAGGAATCCGTTCACATGCCCGTAGCAAGTGCTGGAAAGCACAACTTTGCTCTCATCACCGGAGACCGGTTCACCGACAAAATACAATGGTTTGCCGGATCGTGTTTCACCTGTGCCGTGTGCGTGCGCGGAACAAGAACATCTGATGAGCATAAGATCAACAGTTCTTGGAGGATAGCACTATCCATAGTTAAACTCTTTATCACGTCCCATGCGTCCTCTTTTACTGACGAAGAAACGAGCAGTCATCAAACCCGCAACCCAAACATGACATCAACCACACCCCCCGACGTAGCCACCCACGTCGAATCCCTAATCCCCAAATTCAAACTCACGCGACTCCTCAACTCCGACCAAGCCGGTCGCCGCATCTCCCTCCTCGGAACCATCTCCTCCCAACCGGCGCTCCTAATCGCCGAGCGCGCCGCCTTCGACACCACCCCAAGCATCCTTTCCAACTTCTCCACCTCGCTCCGCAACATCAAGAACCTCGGTGCCAACGACATCTACGCCTGGTTCCTCGCAAACTCCAATCCCAATAGCAGCAACAGCGATGCACCACCACCGGATTTCAAGTTGAACTTAATCTACCCATGTACAGAGAAACTTGTCAAAAAGTACACCCAGCAGCATCTTCGCATGGTGACTGAAACACCGGACATCTATGCTTCCTACGTCCGTCCGTATATGCGCGCCCAGCGGGAAAAGGGCGCACTGAATTGGGTGTACAACATCATTGAAGGCCGTACCGAGCAGGAAGATGTCATGTACCGTGAGATGGGGACCGATGGCTTTCTCTTACTGCCGGATTTGAACTGGGATCGTAAGACGATGGGTAGCCTGCATCTGTTGGGTATTGTAGAGAGGCGGGATATCTGGAGTGTGAGGGATTTGAACAAGGATATGGTGGGCTGGGTGACGCATATGAAGGAAAAGATGGTCGAGGCGACGGTGGGGCTGTATTCTGAGCTTGAGAAGGATGAGTTGAAGCTTTATGTGCATTGTAAGTTTTCAACTTCTTTTATCCTCTTCTTTCCTGTCTTACCGAGAGGCAAGGGATGACTGACTATCCAACAGACCAGCCGACGTACTACCATTTCCATATTCACATTGTTCATGTGTCACTCGAAGCTGGTAACACACAAGCTACCGGGAAAGCTTTGGGTTTGGAGAATATCATCTCGCAGCTCGAAACAATGGGATCGTCTTCGTCCTCTGGTTCCGTACCGGGAATGCAGGATGCGAGCTTAACGTACCACCTTGGCGAAAGGAGCGATTTGTGGGAGAAGGTGTACTTGCCGTTGAAAGAGGGACGGGAGGTCAAGGTAGAGGACTTTTGAAGAAGACACTGATATGGGATGAAGAAGTGATGATGCATTAGACAGGATGATAGAAAAGCATATGCAGCAGTGGGAGTTTAGAAGGGACAAGCTTAGTGACATTATAAATCCACCACCCTTTCTTTTCCTTTGTCGTTGTAGATGAGAAGCATGATGAGCCTGCGGCAGGTCATGAGCTTATGGATTCATTGGGTAACAGTACTTACCAATGTCGAAAGCGTTTCAGCATACGACAGAATCAGTAGAAGGCAATCAGAGAAGCTGTTCTGCTAACACAAGAGCAGACTAGAGCAGCCACTCTTATCTTTGAAGTCTGTTATATGTTGTTCGCCTTGAGAGACGTGCACTCAGAATCGTTCTGTGCACTTGGTGGGAGAGCTGACACGGCGCATGCCAGTGAGAGAATGACGATGAATTGTACCTTGATGCAGTTCCAGATGATAGTGATGTGTCGAGATATCAACAGAGCTGGTACGCTGCATCTCGCGGAGAGGTTTAGGCGAGGTCACATGGACGAAAAAGCAAATGAAGAAAGTAACGCAAGCTGGTGGTTTTAAAGATAGTTGGGCTCGTATTTGGGAGATATCGACGCCGCAGGTGGATGAGGCGTCAACAGCTCATTGCATGGACGTGCCCCACTGAGACCTAAGCTGTGTTTCCTTTCAAGACCATCACGTTGCTCCCCCGACCTTGGCCAAACTGCCACGTCTTGAAAGACAGAGCGCTACTACGGTCGCATGCGGTGCCAAGCAGCCGGATCATCCGGCCATGGTTTGCAATAGAACATGCTCAGTTCCATGGAAAGGTTATTCCTAGCGCCAATGGGACCAAGACGCACCGCCAGAAATCACACAGGACTATTCGCCCGACATTGGGGCAAATTCGCGAGCTTCCCGTATTTCGTAGTCCTCCTAGAATGACTCGGCGAGGGTGATTAGACTGAAGCGCAATTCACCTCCGCCAGCTTCGGCTTCGCGCTTTAGGAAGCTGCGCACACCGAGGTCGAGAGCCTTTTCGCTTAGAACGTCCTCGTCAGGAGCCAGAGCACCGCGGTCGAGTGGACCCTTCCGGCGGCCGTCTAGCTCCCATAGATGGTTCTTATCCGACTTGATGAAGCAGACATAGTGTAGGTCAACGTCTGAATCGGCTTGGGGTGCAGCACTATCACCACCCGAAGCAGCACTTTGATGCGCGCTCTCAAGTGC
This sequence comes from Paradendryphiella salina, assembly GCA_900634815.1. Classification (NCBI taxonomy): domain Eukaryota; kingdom Fungi; phylum Ascomycota; class Dothideomycetes; order Pleosporales; family Pleosporaceae; genus Paradendryphiella; species Paradendryphiella salina. The sequence goes on along the minus strand of LR132077.1, from coordinate 39,639 downwards.
CTCGGACTCGTACAGAAGGTCGGCTCGTTGGACAGGCTTGAGCGGTATCGCATCGTTGACCAGCTTGGCCAGGTTGGAGTTGGGTTCTGGATGCCTCGTTAGCATGCTTCGACTGCTTGAGTATGGCGCGGCTACTGACGGATGTGCGAGCGTGCTGAGCCGTTAGAGACGCCATGGAGCAGACCGATCAGACCACAGGCATTGCCGATGGTCTGTTTGTACCAGATAACCTCCTCGTCCGGACCGTGTCCCTGATAGTCTGTCTTGTGCTTGTCTTCCTCGATGCGGAATTTCTCATACGTCTGACTAACGGGGAACACGAGGAGCAGGGCGTGGGCAGGCCGCGGCACGAAAGCAAGCAGTTCGGGCTCGTCGATGCTAAAGACGTCGTGGAATGCAAGCTTGTCTGAGAGGCCGAGCCTGTGGACAAGAGCAGACATGACATCGGGGTTGTTTTCTGTCGCCTGTCAGTCCACGTCTGTAGTGTCAGTCCATGTATCTCACCTAGAGGAATGAACTTCTTCCTGCCTTTGGGCACGTCTGGGGACGGTTCGGATGCCATATTGCTGCTGTGTACGAATGGTGTTGCGGGGAGAAGGAGGTCAAGACGTGGGGCGTGAGAACACAACCCAAGCCAGCCAGGCAGTTGCAATGTCCAAGGCAACAACCCAGTTCCCTACAGCACAAGGAACATGGCATTTGCCGCGCTATATTACCCATGACGGCGACGACGACAACAACGAAGACGCGACGTGCGAGGGGACGCGATGGCCTGGCCTGTGCGACGAACATGGAGCCTCTGAGCCCCGCGGTGACAGTGGACCATGAATTTGACTCACGTGCACAATGCATATCCGCGCCTCTCCTTCCATTACCCCCTTGGTTCGCATCTCCCGTAGCAAGTTAGCACGAGCAAGACACTGCCAGCCTGGAAGAATCTCCACCCAGCCTGGAATTCCCCGCAGACACCTAGTGACGACCGCAAGCAACTTTACGGCCGATTTCTTTACCCCACTACAGCCACTTGCTCTCAACTTTTTCCAGAAAACATTGCACACACCGCCCGCCATGGCCACAATCGACGAGCGCTTGGCTGCCTTCCTCAAGACGCATGCGCCCAACAACGCTGCCGACGAGACAGACGCCGTCAAGGCCTCCCAGGCCCTCTACCCCGAAGTCACCTACACTGACGCCGAGAAGACTGAACTCAGCCAGTGGTTGATCACCGCCTCCCACGTGGCTTCCTCCTCCGAGGACGCTGCAAAGGCCTCGGAGCGTCTGTCGTCGCTGAACACACACCTCTCGAGCCGAACCACGCTCCTCGGCGCAAAGCCCTCAGTCGCCGACATCGCCCTCTACCAGAAGCTCGCACCCCTCGTTTCCAAGTGGAGTGCCGAAGAGAGGACGGGAGAACAAGGATACCATCACATTGTCCGTCACGTTGACTTTGTCCAGAACTCGCCCGTCTTTGGCCTGAAGCTGCATGACAAGGTCAACATTGATCAGGACAATGTCGTCTTCAACATCAAGCCGGTAGACGCGAAGGCTGAGAAGGAGCGCAAGAAGAAGGAGAAGGAAGCCGCCGCCGCGAGCGCTGCCGCATCAGGTGCCACCGCCACGACACTCACTGGCGACCAGGGACAAGGCGGTCAAGGAGGAAGGAGCAAGGCGGAGAAGGCCAAGGGCAAGGCGGAGGCAGCGGGATCAGCTGTCGCATCAGCAGTCGCCGGCAACCCTACAAGCGGCGCCCCCGAAGGTGCACCAACCGAGAAGAAGAAGAAGGAAAAGAAAGAGAAGCAGCCCAAACCCCAGAAGGCGTATGTCGTCTTCCCTGCGCCCCCTTTGCATCTCATCTAACAAGCCACAGTGCACCTGTCGAGAAGCCCCTCTCCCCCGCCCTCATCGACCTCCGCGTCGGCCACATCCTCAAAGCCGAAACCCACCCCAACGCCGACTCGCTCTACGTCTCCACCATCGCATGCGGTGACGCTCCCGGCACAGATAACACCTCCGAATATGAAGGCCAGGTCGTGCGCACCGTGTGCTCCGGCCTCAACGGCCTGATCCCCCTCGCCGAGATGCAAAACCGCAAGATCGTCGCAGTGTGCAACCTGAAGCCCGTCACCATGCGCGGTGTCAAGTCCTGTGCCATGGTTCTCGCCGGATCACCAAGGGTTGTAGAGGGCGAGGACAGCCACAAGGGTCCTGTTGAGCTGGTCAATCCCCCAGCCGAGAGCAAGGCTGGAGACCGAGTCTACTTTGAGGGCTGGGAGGGCGAGCCTGAGCCGGTGCTTAACCCCAAGAAAAAGGTCTGGGAAACCATTCAGCCTGGTTTTACAACAACGGATGCTCTGGAAATCGGCTTCGATGTCGGTGTTGTGCCACAGTTGAGCGGGGAGGGCCCGGAGAAGAAGACAGGTGTGGCCAAGTTGAGGACCAAGGACGGTCTGTGTAGCATTCCTACTCTCAAGGGAGCTGTTGTGCGATGAAACTAGGCGAGACGGTTTTCAATATACCAAAAAAGAAGCGTTTAGATTGCGCAGAGTAGCGCCTACCAAACGCAAGGGTGCCATAAACATACATGTACACTCACGTAGGTGAGCTCGGGGTGCCTCATAGTATCCACAGCATCATACCAATAGCACACATCCTGTCTCCCTTCAAAACATTAAAATTGTATAAACAACCACATGACACACGACCGAGCACATCCACACATAGCCATTATGAAGTGAAACGTGAATTCGTTATGCTCTACAACTAGTCCTGGGGTATACAAACAAAACAATTCGTAAATGCCCACCAAAAACAACAAGACAGGAACGAAAAGAAGAAGAAGAAGAAGAAGAAGAAGAAGAAGAAGAAGAAGAAGAAGAAGAAGAAGAAGAAGAAGAAGAAGAAGAAGAAGAAGAATAAACAAAAACGCCGATTTATGCCCCTCCCCCTGTCCCTTTTCTCCTTGTTTTTTTGTTTTCCCCTTCACTCTTCCCCATTGCATTCCTTCCAACCCATCTTCAACCAACACCAGCCTAATCCATCAGACTAACCGGGTACTCAAAGTCCTTCTCCGCGTCAGTCCCGTGCAGCCTGACCTGGTACAGGCAAGTGTGACTAGCACCCCAATTGCTAGTGACACGCAGGACAGCACGGGACACGGGCTCGGAAGGCTCGCCGGCCAGATCGAACGTCTGGACGTGGTTGGAAGCGTGGATGTTGTACTTGAAAGAACCCAAGCACTTCCAACTACCTCCTCCGTTGCTCTCTGGTGCTGGGGCCCGGCAGCTCACTTGGCGGTGGCTGTAGTAGGGGGTAATGGGCGCGTCCGTCTGGACCCAGAGCTCAATGTCGCGGGGCGCGTTGTTGATCTTGCGAGCGGGCATCATGCTCATGGGCACGTGTTCAATCGTGACTTGTTTGGGCGTGACTGGACGTGAGAGCCGAACGGCGAGTTGGGCCTGACCGGGTGATGCGGGATCCTGGCTAGCTGAACACCAACAGTCGCCTGGTTCTTCCCATTTGGTGAGAGCGGTAATAGGAGGGTTGCGGCCAGGGGCCCAGGAGAAGCGGCGCACGAGTCCGGCAATGCGACCAGGTTTGTTGTTGAAGGTGACGGACGATAGGTCTGGATCGATCACGGCGCCCAGGCCGGGAGAGAAGTAGTTAGGCTTCGTGAGGTGGAGTTCGTAGTTGGCAACAAGGTTGGCTTGCGCAAGAGCATTCAGACGCATCTGGTCCATCATGGTCTTTTTAGCCTCTGTCTTTATCAACACCTTGAGTTCTGCGCTCTGCGCTCGAATTGCTTCATTCAACTGCTTGTCGACTCGATCCGTGATGTTCTTGTACTGCTTCTCGACGTGGTGAATGAATTCATCACGGGTAACGGCTTCCACCCAGGTATCGGTAGGCTTGGAGTTTGCGTTGCGCTCCTTCCAGGCGGTTGGATCGAAGAGGTCACCAAGTTTTTCCTTGATCTCTTCGAGATAAAGAGCCCATTCAGGGTCAGAGTTTGAACGCGCCTTACTGAGGAGGGCATGCCAGAAGTTGTCACTGATCTCGAAAGAGCCATCGTTGTGACGGCGCATGATCAACATATCCGGAAGCTGCTCCTGGAGCGCTTCAAGGGTTGCGTGCATCTCGTCAAGGCGCTTAGACCATTTGTCTTCCATGTTGGACATGCGGCCCCACAGGAAATGATCCTCGCCGTTAGCCTTATAAGCGTTGATGCGTTCCATCTCGAGCTCGACTTGTCGCTTCGCGTCCATTGTTCTAGCCGGGGGCGTGATGAATTCGGCAACCTTATCGAAGGTGTAGGCGACGCGAGAGCCTACAGCGTTGACCAAACTAGGTGTCCTCGACGATGACTCAGAGTTGTTGGCGCCCATCATGAAGGATGCAACCCAGCCGATGAAAAGACAACCAGAGAGAACCCAGAACGCCCAAGTAAGAGCCTGCCTCCAGCGCCATACTGGCTCATCCTCCTCATTCTCATATGGCTCGACGTCTCCAATCCATGCGTTCACTTCGACGCGCTCCTTCTTATGGGGGCGACGTCGGTCCGATTCGCGTTGCGACTGGGGTAGTGGCAGGCCATCACGCTTTAATCGAGCTTGCTCTTCTGCGATCAACGCATCGACTGAATGCTCGATTTCGGTTGGAGTCGCGCGAACTGGAGCTTGCTCTACTCTTGCTCTGGTTGAGGTTTGGCCTGGAATAGTGGACTTGCCATTTTCAGCTGGAGTCGGGGTCTTGTCTTGAGTCGGGGTCCTAATGGGGGCCTGGACGGGGGTTGGTCCATTAGACCTAGCTCCGTTCACGGTACGAGTAGGAGCCTTGCGGTTTGGCGCAGTAGGCTTGACGAAAGGTGAACTTGCGCGGTCGTCTTGGATCGGGTAACCGGCGAATGGATCTCGAGATACAAGCATGCCAGCTTCGTGAGAGAGACCGAATGACTTAGAGGTGTTGCCGACAGATGCTGCAAGGTCGTCCTCGCTGGGGCTGAAATCATCGCTTTCCATGAAGGAGTATCCGGGAGTGGCTTTCGACTTTGAGGCGTTGTTACGCGAACCAGTTGGTGATGATTGGCCTGCGTTACGCGGTTGATTGAAGAAGTGTGACTGTGGTTCGCCACCCAATTCATCGATTTCTTCGTCCCCATCTTCTTCTTCTTCTTCTTCTTCTTCTTCCTCCTCTTCCTCTGTCTCCTGAATACCAGATTTGTTAAGTTGGTTCCTGAAGGCCTGTGCGAAACCAGTTGCCGGGGCAGCCGGAAGTTTGTCGGGATTTCCGACGCGACCGCTCGCACCATAAGCATTGGACCGACGGGATTTTACTTGGGTCAAAGTGGTTCTGTTGCGCTTTACGGTACCGGAAGCGGTGGCAGTAGTGATTGCAGATTCTCCAGCGGCTGAGCTTGCCTTGGTACTGAGGCGGCCTGATCGACGGGAAGGTGTCGGAGCACCCGTATTAGCGCGTTGAGACATTTCGATGAGAAACTTGGTGTATGCTTTCTGAAGATTAAAATCCGAGATAGTGTTCTTCCAAATTGGAAGGGACACCGTAGATGGTACTACGGGTGTATCTTTGGTATTAGGAAACCCCAGGTCAGATGTGAAGAGTTTCGTTAAAGGCTGGATTTGTGTGAGTTGGGATTCGTTTGATGGAGACTGAGCAGTGGACGCTGCCATCTATAACAAGAACAGACGGATGCAGGCCGACAACAGACGCGCCGGACAATAACAGTGCCACATGAGACCGTGGCTTGGTGACAATAAAGAGATGACATAATGCAGGAATGGGGAAGAACAACTGCCTTTCATGATGACAATTGACAAAAATTTGCGCGGTGAAGATGAAAGTGAAGAAGATGAGCACGTCGACACGGGCATCTCGGCATCTCGGTGGTGAAGCTGAGGTGCTGGAACATCAAATTGACCGGGATAGGAGATGGGCAAAAACTCACATTTGGCCTCGAGACCCAGCTCGTCCTCGTTCAAACGTCGCGATTCCGGGCGCGTTGTCGCAGTGCAGATTTTGCTTTGACAGCTCGGGTTCCCGTATGGTTGATGGCGGGTTCCTGCAGCAGGGTCCGTAAACACGTGTACGAAGTTTCACGCGTCGAGGCTGGCGGCGCTACTGCGCTATTATGTGCGCGAGATGGGGGATCGATGCTCGGATGTCTCCAGTGCACGACTCGTGATCATGTTCCCGGACTCGAGCGAATTGTCTTTGACGTGTATTGGTGATGGCAATGGGACTGATGAAAGTTCAATGTCGCGCTGGGAGGGTGCAAGGATCCGGTCAGCGCGCAAGGAGCCGCAAACGGTAGATTAAGCGAGCGCGCGCTCATTCCGGCGGTGTGTGACATGGCAGTGCTTTGACGAGAAAACTAGGAAAAAGACAAGATCGAAACAGGAGAAGCATCGCATTCTGGGAGAAATGGTCCATCTATCAACACTCTTTCGACAGCCCGTAAGCTAGTGTCTCCGCTACTACCAGACATGGATGATGCATGTGAAATTTCCGGGGCCCAGCTGCGAAGCGGAGCACCAGACCCTGAGACAACCACGCCTAATTTCGCCGCCTCGCATGTGCATGCGGCTCCCAACCTTTAGTTTAAGAAACAAGTCGTACTGCAGTGCGGTAACTGGGGCGCTATGGAGCTGGGAGGCTTTCAAGCGACTTGCCAAGTTGTTCAAGTCCGGTGCAGCTGCATGTAGGCTACTTCTCCACGAGGTCATAGCCACCAAATATGGTGCTAGGATCAGCATCGACCTACCCACAGATGGAGAGTCTGCTAGAGTTGCAACAGCCTCAGGGTATGTAAGCCCCTGGAGATGTCCTGGGGCAAGAAAGGCCGGACCGCCTCAGCACGTCTCGTTGCATCGCCTAGTACTGATACACTGGTAGAGTACCACGAAATAGGTATTTTCTTCCAGCCCAGGTGGCATTGTACGAGGTTGGTACGACATGACGGCGTCCAGCCCGGGCACGCCCCTGTCAATGGCTGGCGTGGTCGGTAAAGCGACATGCTCCAGACAATAGAGGGCGAACAAAAGTCACCTCAGAAGTGAAACCGACATGTTTCTAGCAGCGGGTTTGGGATTGCGACCACGCCCTTGCCACATATGGTAATCTATCCGCCTACTTTTGGCGCATCGCTAGTGCCGCAGCCCGTGAACCCAGCATCTCGTGTTGCTTACTTTTTATATCTCCTGTAACCTCGCAAGTAATCACAGAGTGCAGATCGCATAAGAACAACTTCCTCTCTACTTTAAACCGCGTCTCCACTATACATCAATCTGCCAATATGGTCGTAGGATCTGTTCTCGTCACTGGGTAGGCTACCCCTCCACCACCCCGCCATGCAGCTCGACGACATCCCCATGGGCAATTGATGCTGACCATGGCTTAGTGGTACCGGCTACATTGGCTCCTTTACAGCCCTCGCCCTCCTCGAAGCAGACTACAAGGTCGTCATCGTCGACAACCTCTACAACTCGTCGCCAGAAGTCGTCAACCGCATCGAGCTCATCTGCGGCAAGCGACCAGCCTTCTACCAGGTCGATGTCACAGATGAGGCGGCACTTGACAAGGTGTTCGAGGAGAACCCAGACATCGACAACGTCATCCACTTCGCGGCGCTGAAGGTCAGTACAAGTCGCAATTGCGATTGCGCCCGCCACATCTAACACTACTTAGGCTGTGGGCGAGTCTGGCGAGATCCCTCTGACATACTACCGCGTCAACGTAGGGGGCTCCATCGCCCTCCTTTCCTCCATGGTCAAGCACAATGTCAACAACATTGTCTTCTCCTCCTCCGCCACCGTCTACGGCGACGCGACGCGTGTCCCTAACATGATTCCCATCCCCGAACACTGCCCCATCGGCCCGACCAATGTCTATGGTCGCACCAAATCCACCATCGAGAGCGCCATCACAGACACGATCGAAGCCGAGCGTAACAACGCGAAGAAGGCTGGCAAGGACGAGAAAGACATCAAGAAGTGGAACGCCGCGCTACTGAGATACTTTAACCCCGCTGGTGCGCATCCCAGTGGTATCATGGGCGAGAACCCTCTCGGTGTACCGTACAACCTGCTACCCTTGTTGGCGCAAGTTGCGATCGGCAAGCGCGACAAACTCCTCGTCTTTGGTGACGACTACGCAAGTAAGGATGGCACAGCGATCCGCGATTACATTCACGTTCTGGATCTGGCGCGGGGCCATCTCCAAGCCCTCAACTACCTCCGTGACCAACAGCCAGGTGTCAAGGCTTGGAATCTGGGTACCGGCAAGGGCTCCACCGTCTTCGAGATGATCAAGGCCTTTAGTAACGTAGTTGGACGCGACCTTCCCTATCAAGTCGCCCCACGGAGACAGGGTGACGTGCTCGATCTGACGGCGAATCCCACACTGGCGAACAAGGAGCTCGACTGGAAGACGGAATTTACACTAGAGGATGCGTGCGCCGATCTGTGGAAGTGGACAGAGAACAACCCCGAAGGTTACGAACAGCAACCACCAAAGGAATTCGTGGATGCGCTAAGGAACAAGAAGGCTTGAATGGGATGAGTTGGGCAAGGGTGAACGCTCGCAAAAATAGGGTAATACAGGAGACTCGACATGTATAGATTTCTTGAATATGATCGATCACAATAATTCAAATAAAAGAAGGGAAGGATTTTTTTTTTCGTACACTTGCAACTTGGGGTATAACATGATGGCTAAACTGTATATCAAGGCTCAAGCAATATCCTCAATTGGGCAGTTGGGATGCAACACATAAACCACCTTGTCGTTACCCTTGGTCTGACCCAGTTCGTCGGCAAGACCTTCACCCCGGATCAACATGAGGTATTGTTCCTATCAGCGCTGTTAGCACGCACATGATTGGACCATCTAAGCCGTCTTTACATACCTTGACAACCTTCTTCAGCACCTTCTTCGCAAGCGCGCGTTCCTTCTCCAAATCTTCCTGAGTCTCCATCTCGTTTTCCTTCTGCTCGAGGTACCATACCAACAACTCTTCTTCTTCGACACCGTCTTGTGTCTCCTCTTGGTCTTCGTTGACGCGCTTAACAAACATGTTGCGCATGGCGACGTACTTGTCGTGAGTGATCTTCGTCTTCTCACGGGGTGCTACAGCGGGTGTCGCTGTCCGGTCTCGTGCAGGCTCTTGCTGGTCTTCGTCCATTGGCGCGTCGCCATCTTGTTCGGCGGCGGCGGCGGCTGCAAGGAGGGCTTCGTCGTCGTCGTCCTCTACCTCGATGTCATCCTTCTCGACGGAGATGATGGACTGGCGGAGAAGGTTATAGGCTTCTTTGACAAATTCGGGTGTGATGTCCGTGACACAGTTGGCTTTGGCGATGGCCTCGGATAGACGAATCATACTCTCCAGCTGACGGACCGTGATGCGGTAGCTGTTGCGGCCGATACCGCCTTGGGCATCATCTGCACGCAGCTCCTTGTATTTCTCGACAAGGGTTTCTCTCGCCTCATCCGTGAATTCGGGCCTGAAAGTTCTGGCGAACCGGATGTAGCGTTGGAGTTGTTCGGTGTTGAACTCGGGATCCACAGCTTCATCTCGATGCTGGTGGATGCCAACAATATGCTCTGCCAGATGGCGATCAACAGCCTCATCGCACTCATCGAGGACCACAAAGAACAGATCAAAACGAGACATGATGGGCGCAGACATGTTGACATTGGCGCGCAGTGTCGTCTTGCGGTTGTAGCGACCGCCCACTGGGTTGGCAGCTGCAAGGATCGAAGTTCGGGCATTGAGCGTAGCCTGAATTCCAGCCTTTGCAATAGAGATGGTCTGCTGTTCCATGGCTTCATGAATAGCGACTTGATCGGCAATGTCCATCTTGTCAAACTCGTCAATAGCGCAGATGCCGTTGTCAGCAAGCATGAGGGCTCCAGCCTCGATGGTGAACTCTCCAGTCTCCTCATCCTTGACGACAGCTGCTGTGAGACCAGCAGCTGAGGATGCCTTACCGGAAGTGTAGACGGCGCGAGGAAGAAAGCTGCAAATGTACTTCAAGAATTGCGACTTTGATGTTGAAGGGTCACCGACAATGCAGATGTTGATGTCTCCACGTAGCGCCATGCCTTCTGGTGTTTCTTTTGATACACCACCCATGAGTTGGAGGAGCAGACCCTTCTTGATGACCTGGTGACCGTAGACCATGGGCGCAATCGAGTCGACTAGTCGCATGAAAATGTTCGGCTTGTGCACCATGTCCTTGAGATCCTGGATCTCGGCAGCGGTCAGCGTACCCAGATACTCTTCTTGTGCCTCCTCGCCGCTGGTTGCGTTCGATTCGATCTGACCCTGGCCCAGAGATGCGAGGATGTTGCTGGCTTGGCCTGTCAAGTGGTGGTTCGAAGACTGTCCAGGAGTAGAATGGTCTGGCGAGACCATGCATGCTAAAAAGGACATGCGATATGTGAGATCGCGGACACCGAGCGCTTTGAGACCACTAACACCAGATCCACCGACATCGTTGCCTCGCGCGACATTTGAAGTATCCCTCATCGCTTGTGGTCGTACACCAGGGACACGGAACTGGCTCACATCGGGGATGACGATGACCGTACCGGTGAAGATGCACTTCTCTCCAGCCTTTGCGCGATCCACCATTTCTCCTCGCAGGATGACGTCCATGGTTCGCGGCATGCTGCCAGTGGGGATCTCCGAACTGTTTTCCTGGATACGCACCTTTTGCCAATCAACAAAGGTGGATTGGCGAATATCAAGTCGCCAGCCTTCTCTGTTCATGCACGTGATGTTGGGACATTGTGTCGGTTCAGTGTATTTGAATGTCTGCTCGATATTGGGCACGACGGTGTTGCAAATCTCGCATACAAAAGTCGCCATTGAGAGTTCAGGACGAACTTCAGAGGTTCGGGTCGCGGTCCCCGAAATGGATAGCAGGCTGCCAATGGACGTGGTGCGTAGCTGGCGAATACGCGAGACGAGAGGCAGGTTGTAGAAGGCCAAGGTGAAGAGCTTGTCGGTTTGTTGATTCACCGTCTTCTCGTTGAGGCTCTCGTTCTGGCTTGCAGTGTTTCCGGCATTTGAAGTGGCCGTTGCAGAGGCTGTCGAGGCTGGCTGCTTGTGCTGACGGAAGTACTTGGGTTCGTACTTGGCGATGAGGTTGTGAAGCGACCGAACCATGTATGGCAAGAAGCGGTAGTACTCGCTCGCAATGGCAGCTGCAAGAATGCCATCCTCGTGTCGGAGGAGGTGTGTGTAGTCGACGTAGAGGGTGGAGAGTCCGTAGAGTCGCATGCCCCGTATTTGGGCGATATAGTATTTGTCTGTAGTAGGCACCGCACTCGAAGTCGGCAGCGCTGAAGACGACGGGTCTTCTGTGTAGCTGTTTTTCCATCAGCTACGCACGCCGTGTCCTGCATGGGGAAGCTCACTGCTCTAGAAACTCCTGAAAGCGCATTGAAAGCGTCTCTCCGGTGACATCCACCACCTTGGGGATGTCTGTTCGGGGCGCATTTGTCCGCCTGCCTGGCACGCGTGCCCCGATAATCTCATCGTCTGGATCGCCTTCTACATCGCTGTTTGCGCCAGCGCTTTCAGACGGGGGGCCGCGGGGTCTCACCGACGAGGATCGCATCTGCGGTGTTCGTGCATCGTTACCGATTGCGCTAGAGGGCGTGGGCGCAGCGTCCGAGTTCAGCGCAAGATCCAAAAGAGAAGACATGGTTTGATTATGGCGATGGCGACGTGGGGGTGCTGTCTGCTTGGAGACAAGAGCCCTGGACTTCTGCGGGGACTGTAAACACGCGAAAACGCGGTCGCGCTGTCCGAATGAGGTAGTAAGTACGTGTCTGTGCACCGCCACCAAATACAACAGGGCATGACAAGTGTGAAAGACAAGGCTGCTGCGTTCTGTATCGAAACCTTTGCCAACACTCTGCCCCGCCATTGGACATCTGAACTTCAACGTCACCACTCCTAGCGCATCAAAGCTAATTGTCGAATCTTAGACAAGGTATCACATACAAATTACACGTTTCCCACCCCCGACTGCTAGAGAACTAACCCCATGTGCCACCGCCCCCCCTACCCGCTCTCCTTTGCGCACTTAGTCTCCAGTCATCTTCGCCAGCGAACTTATTGTGCAGTGGCTGAATCCTCTCGGCCTTCTTCCTCTTACTCAACCGATCCGTCGGCGCAACCTTGAAGAACGTGGGTGCAGCTTCCACCAACCACTTGGGCTCAATAGCACTGCAGAAGTGCATGTATTCTTTCGTCGTCTCGACGAGTGAGTGATAGATGACGTGCTCGGCAGGCTTGCCAAAGAGCGACGACGAAGGATGCAGGTAGACAGGCGTGCCTTCAACAAGCGTCTTGTAACCTTCAGCAGGGTCTTTGCGAGCAGAGTTTCGAAAAAAGCCTGAACAGAGCGCCTGTCGGACCTTGATCGTGTTACGGCCACATGAAACCACCTGATGCTTGTGTCGCGCCATAATCTGCAACAATTGGTTTCGGACGTCGCGCACACGCTGCATGTTCTTTGGCATAACAAAGTTCTCATGGCACCACGGCGTACTGAATCCACCTTGTTTCCAGCCATTATAGACATTGAGGAGCGTGATGTGATCGCCCGACGGGTCGTTGAACTTCTGCTTCTTTTGGTCGGCTTGCTGTTGCTTGTCTCGGGGGCGATGGAACACGTTCTGGGTAGCGCTGATCATAGCCACAATCGTGAGAATCTCGTCTGAGCACTGAAGTTCGGTAGACTTGATCAGTGACTTGGAGAGAGAAGGATCCATGGGGAAATCCGCCATTTGCCGACCAAGACGTGTGAGCAGCCCTTCATCATCCAACGCGCCCAGCTGATACAACTCTTCTAAAGCTGTCAACATGGTATTCGTAGGAGGCGGATCCATGAAATCGAAATGTAACAGGTCGTTGATGCCCATGGCTTTCAGCATCAGAATCGTGTTGGACAAGTTTTGACGCTGAATTTCTGGGATCGTCGTCGGCAACATCTCGTTCTGGAACGCCGCCTCCGTATACAGACGGAAACACTTTCCTGGTCCCGTTCTTCCTGCTCGTCCACTCCTCTGGCGGGCCTGGGCTTGGGAAATGGGCGTAATTTGCAGGCGGTCCATGCCCAGCTTTCCGTCATACGAACTCTGCTTGACGAAACCCGGGTCCACGACGTAGTAGATACCGTCAATAGTCAAACTGGTCTCTGCGATATTGGTAGCTATGACGCATTTTCGACTCCCACCAGGCGCGGGTTCGAAGATGCGTGATGCCACTTCGGATGGCAAAGCACCGTAGATGGGTAGAATCATCAACTCTGGCACATTGGGGCCCAACGCCTTCATGCGCTCAGATATGATCTCGCAAGATGAGTCGATCTCTTCTTTACCCGTTAAGAAGAGCAAGATATCACCTGCTGGTTCCGTCAAGTGTATTTGCATGACGGTCACCAACGCTGCGTCAAGGTAGTCCGACTCAGGTTCTCGACTGTACATGACCTCCACAGGGAACGTGCGACCTGGGATCGAAAAGATGGGACACTTGTAGAAGTACTCTGAAAACTTATCGGCATCCAGGGTGGCACTAGTGACGATGAGCTTCATGTCAGGGCGCCGCTTTAGTGTCTTTTTGAGGAGTCCAAAGAGAACGTCCGTGGCGATAGTACGTTCGTGAGCTTCGTCGAGCATGATGCAGCTGTACTTGGACAACATAGGGTCCAAGAGAATCTCACGTTGGAGGATACCATCTGTCATGTACTTGATACGCGTATCTGGCGATGTTTTGTCTTCGAAACGAATTGTATAACCGACCTCGTTTCCCAGACTGCAGCCAACTTCCTCAGCGACACGTTTGGCGACACTCATAGCGGCCACGCGTCTAGGCTGGGTACAACCAATGACCAACTCATTGCCATAGCCGGCTTCAGCCAAGTACTGGGTCATCTGCGTCGTCTTTCCAGATCCTGTGTCACCGACTACAATTAAGATCTGATGGGTTGCGACGGCCTCGAGGAGTTGATTCCTAAACTTGAAGACTGGTAGCGACTCTCGCTGCTCCTTGATGCTCATGTTAGTACGCTTGCCGAAAGATGTTTCCCGGCTGTTCGTAGAGATCTTTTTCCATTCCGGCAGGGCCTGGCTGGGTTGGTTCGTGCGAGTGTTGCGGAGATCGCTTGCAAACTGCCGTTGTTGGGCCATGGGGTCATTCCACTGACTACTCAAGTCGACATTCGCTGCTTCCTTTGCCGCCTTCTCTTGGGCTTCTTGTTGTTTAAGATCACGACGTTCCTTTGCTAGCGTATCTCCGGCCATTGCAGCGCGATTGAGCGAGCCATCAGGTGCTTTGACAACGCGGATGGGCGAGAGCTCCAGGGATTGCTTGGTCTGGCCAGCCAAAAAGGGTGGCTCTTCTTCGCGAACTTCGATATCCACATCCTCTTCCTCTTCGAAACCACCCTCGCCGTTGACGTGTGCGTTGAAATCCTCGTCGATGTCGGGGTAATCAGACTTGGGTATCACACCAGAGGCGATAAGCTGCTTGATCTCCCATCGTTCTGGCGAGGTCATGCGCTTTCGCATACCGTTTTTACGACTGTTATAGCCATCTTCAACGACGGGTACTGAACTGTCGACGCCTGGAATGCCCCCGAGACCTTGTGAGTTTGCGCCTGTTCCGAACGCCGCTATGCGTTTACCAGGCGCAAGGTCGCGACCCGTCCGCTGATCCACCTCCTTCATGGAGAGCGACACCCTGCCGTTCTCGGTCTTGATGACCTTGACCTTGACCTCTTGCCATCTTGACACAAGGTCTGACGGATGGTTGACTCGTCCCTCCATCATTTGTGTAACGTGCACCAATCCATCGACCTTGCCCTTCACACCCTGCAGGTTCACGAAGCAACCAAAGTCCTTGACACCAGTGACCTTGCCGTCATAAATCTTGTACAGTACGGGTTCGTCGTCGAGCTCGGGAGTAGGCGGCCGTCGGAACTCGTCGAGATCTTCATCGCGGTACTTCTTGCGGCTTCGCTGTTTATTGCCGGTGGGCTTGACAGTTCGTGTGCGCCCGAATTCGTCCTGGAAGACCAACTCGTCGATCTGCCCCCGGTCTCGTCCGCGTCGCGGGCTTGATGATGGTGAGGCAGAATACGACCTATCCCTTCGCCTGTGTCGCTTGCTCCTGCTGATGTCGTCGTCGCTGTCATATGGGCTCATGCTCCTCTTTCGCGACCGCTCCTTGGGCTTTCCTGGCGCCTTCCCTGCCAGTCCCTCGAGCATCGCAAACGTATCGTCGAGCGCATCGGCTTGAGGCGCGTCATTCGCAGCGTCTTCGTCTGCCACGTCGTAATCTACGTCCTTGTCGGGAATTGCCAGTCCTTTGAAAACACGCGTCTTGCGGTTGGTATCATCCCCGCCGTCTTCTCCATTTGCGCCTGCTTGTCTCCCATCTGCGCCTTTGTGCTTGTATTTGGGGTGGAGTGTCAGAACCAGACGGTCGATACTCTCTACCAAGCTCTGCGGAAACTCGGCGCCCACAGCCTCCAGTTGCTTCTTGAAGTCTGCGACATCTTTACAGCTCGCATGCTGGTCGATGACAAACTCGGCAAGCGTCTTATCCGAGACGCCGACGTGGTTCTGTATTTCCGACGTGACTTTGGACACCAGCGACAGAAACTCGAGGTTGGCGAGATCGTCCATGGCGGCGGTTTGGCCTCTTCGCCAGGCGCGTTGCTTCGCGGGTTATCGGGAGCTGGGAAATGTGATGACGAACTCGTGATGGCTTCGGAGGATGTCGAGTTTATGTTAGCATGTCGCGCCTAGACGTGAGCAATCATGACTGCTCCTTGACCGCGGGCATCTGCAACGGGTTGGGGTGATTGGCCGCAGCTATCGCATGGGCAAGAAAGTTGATGTGGCTCGGCGAAGTGGCGCTAGAACCGGCCGCCGTGCTGCAGCCACTCACCTCTCGCCCGCCTCCGCATCATCACATCTTGTCCCCTTGGAGTGGCCAACCTCGAGACTCGTTGGGCACATCACCTGTACATCTTCCACCTTGATTCCTTCGGCGTCCTCACGATCGTGACAGCCGCAGCAATGGTCTCTACCCGCATATACCACAACGTCACCCGCTTGCCCGTCACATCCACCCTCCTCCTCATTGCCGCCAACTACGAACTCTATCGCATACACAAAGGCACACATCCGTACTTCAGCCCTGTGCTTGGAGATGCCGCTATAGACATGCAAGGGAACAAGGCAGCTTCAGATGCGCCGGGTGGCAATGTATCAGCTGGAGCCACCACCAAACCCGAGGGGAGCAAAGCCTCAATACAATGGCTAAACCTCAATGGCGTTCCTGTACCCTTTCTCGCCTCAGGATCGACCGAGTGAAGATACACATCGCCTCGAGGAAACGTGTGTCATGGCGACTTGTACGGGTTGGGGACACCTTTGAGGGGCGAGAAAAGATGGTCATGCCCGCCAATTTCGCAGCTCAGACAGCGAATGGGATCAAAGAAACCCGGTCATCGATATATGCTGTCGATCTTGAACGATGATTCTGCTGCGTTACGATGTTGAGTTTGAAGTCTGAAATGGCACCATATTGCGACATGCCCACCTCTTCCACGTCAGGTTAGCGTCTGATCTTATACCGACTTCACCCCTGGAGCAATCTCTTCCCTAGCCAGTTACCGTTGTAGACGGAAATATATCCAGGGCAGCAGCTTTGCCAAAAATACACTCTGGCCGACAGAATGTAGAACCACATGGTACCATGTTGTGGTCTTCTCGACTACTTGAGTCTTGCTCTCCAGTTTCGCAATTCCACGCCTGACATTTCAACTGTCGTACGTCTTGAGCAGATGTGGGCGCGAGGCATAATTAGCTCCATGGGGCTGAGCTAAGGACGATTCATCTCCAGATTGTGTGCGATGGCGCAATTGTCATAACGGGGCCAGCATGTCATTTCCCCACAGTGATAATGATTGAGTGTAATATATCTTGAAGCCAGATATAAGTACAAGCCTCACTTTCCCTGCTTTTATTTTGAACCAGTTCCAATTTCCACATACCCTTTTACACTATTCACAACACATGTTGGCCGCCAAATCAATTGTCTAAACCTCTTACTCTTCGTTTGCACTGTGCTCACCGAGATACCAAGGAATACATTCATAGTACGGTAAAACACCATCTTTTCTATCTATCTTGACCCATACACCCCGGGATACAATGGCGCCCGGACTTGTCGAACCGCAATACGAGCCCAGCACTACCATCACACCCCCAAAACCCCCCAAACCCGCAAACATCCAAGACTACGTCCCTGGAAGAACCAAAGTGAAACAGCATGACGGTTCCTACGAGTATGAAGATCTACGTCCCCATTTTCCAAACATCACATGGCCGGCCTACACGGAGATACTCTATTCAGAAAAAGGCCAACTAGGCGACCCCAATTTCAAACGCCTCCTCGCATCTGCCACCGACGTGTTCGACTACAACCCCAAGATCGGCACTGAAATACACGGCGTCGATCTCGCCAACCTTACCGACATGCAAATGAACGACCTTGCTCGACTCATCGCCACACGAGGCGTAGTATTCTTCCGGGACCAAAAGAACTTGAGCATCGACAAGCAACGTAAGCTTGGCAAGTACTTTGGCGAGCTGCACAAGCATGCTACAACAGGTGTACCGAAGCGAGAAGGGTTAGAAGACGTACACGTCATTTATACTGGGGAAAACAGCCCAGACCTCCGAGCTTTGTTCACGCCTACATTCCTGTGGCACTCTGATGTAAGAAGACACTACCTTGTTCCCATATCCATCATGGAGATGAAAATGAGGAAGAAGAAGAAGAAGAAGAAGATTCAAATCAACTAACACAGTACAAAAGGTAACATACGAACTCCAACCCCCCTCCTACACGTCGCTCAAAGTCCTCAGCGGCCCACCCCACGGCGCCGGCGGCGACACGCTCTGGACCTCTCAATACGCCGCCTACGACATGCTTTCGCCTTACATGCAAAAATACCTTGAATCGCTCACCGCGCTGCATTCAGCCGACCTGCAAGCCCAAGGCACCCGCGACCTAGGCCGTACCGTGCGCCGCGAACCCGTCACCACAGAGCACCCGCTGATACGCACAAACCCGGTAACCGGCTGGAAAAGCGTCTTTTACAACCCGGGCTTCGTAACCAAGATTGTGGGTGTGCCCAAGACGGAGAGCGAGCATATTATCGGGCTGCTGAATGAGATTGTGGCCACGAGTCCGGAGATTCAGTGCAGGTTCCAGTGGAAAGAGGGTGATGTGGCGTTTTGGGATAATAGGGTGACGGTAAGCGTTTTTCTTCTAATGGTCCAGTCTTTTCTGTTTTTTTTTGTCTTCAGTTGGGGATACTAATTATTGTGGTATAGAATCACTCTGCTTCCTACGGTTTTGCGCCGCATCAACGGCATGCGGTTAGGGTTGCTGTGCGTGCTGAACGGCCGTATCTTGATCCGATCAGTCGGTCGCAAGAGGAAGAGTTGAGTGAAAAGTATGGGGTGCCGAGGGCGAATAAAGATGGCAGTGGAGTGATAAATTACAATGACTAAAGAGGGGGGAATTGCAGAAATGAGAAATGACACTACTTGCATACAACAGACACAGTCATCATCGTTAATCTAAGAAGCAAATTCTCACATGTACAGTACAACAGTACAAGTAGATTGATAGTAGCAATGCCACTAGCCCTCGTCTCCACAGCTTTGGCTGACGGAATGGTCAAAGCATGGCTCCCAACGCCTATACAACATATACACTGACATGATTGTTTTCTGGCTTCCCTATGAGGGCCACTTGGGCAACGAAGTCTTACCCAACTTGAGAATTTTGGTGTTTGGCCGTGTGGCAATATATGTACCCAAACTTATGATTACGAATACGAACAAGACAATCTTCATGGCAAGACGTTTCTTGTCCAAAGAGGAGCGTGGTGCACTTGACACTATGTCAGACCTCAGAGTGTGTGAGAAAGAAAAAAAAAGGGTGATGTTGGAGACTGCTCGCGTCGACTGAAGGGTGGGATTGAGATGGAGCGCTTATTGCTCGTTTTCGTACCCTGCTGGCTTCTCCATGCCATTCATTTCGTAGAAGCGAGATGTGCCTGTGTATGTGTAAGGATTAGCGTGTCTTGTAGCGGGTTGATTAACTTACAGCTATAACCATTCCAGTCAAAGTTGTCCTTGGGGTTACAAGAGCACTTGTGGTCAAGGCGGTATTGCTCACCAGTGGGGCAGTGTGTGAAGGGAACATGGTAGTAGGCGATGTCGTTGAAGAAGTGAATTTCGTCCTTTTGGAGGAGCAGACCAGCGGCAATGGAATGGACAGGGGCGTCACCCCATCGCTCATAGAAAAAGCCGCCAGCGTGATCGAGCGAAGTAAAAAAGTCGACGTAGGCGTCGGATCGGAGCCAGTTGAGGTTACCAATCTCGAAGTTGGACCAGAAATGACAGTGGTTGTAGGTCTCACCGCCATCGTCACTGAGAAACTTCATGGCGTTGTCCTTGACGATGTGCTGGGGGTAGTGTTTGGTGAAGTTCTTGGTGGCGTCCCAAAGAGTGGGGATCGTCTCCACGTACTCGTAGAGGCTGAGAGTGAAGCTGTACTTCTTCTTGTGCTCGGCCATGAATTTGAAGGTGTCGTAGTTGATGTCGCAGTACAGCTCGACGCTGGGCTCGACGCGCCAGTACCATTCGTAGTCGAGCATCAAGGGATGGCGGAAGAAGAAGCCGGACTCATAGCGGCACATGTGCCTGTAGCTGATGGAGTCTCCATAGATGATCTTCTTCTCCTTCATCGTCTCGCGGACCTTGGCGGCCTTATCCTGGTCGATCCATTCTGGGAAGGACCAGTGCTCCTTGGGAATCTTGCCGTACTTGGTGGTGCCGGACACGAGGGCAGTTGTGACCTTTTTGAACTCGTCGTTGAAGTCGTCGTCGTTGAGGAAGACCCAGTCGTAGTTGAACTTGCGGTTGAAACGGTCCTCGACCTGGCGGATGGACTTGGCAATCTCCCAGACGTCGGAGTTGCGGGCGAGGGTAACAAAGGTTGCGTTCATGCGGTCGCCGGTGATGGTGGCTGGGGGAAGGGAGTGCTCGTTGGGAGTGGTGCCGGGCGCGACCTGGCTGGTCTCATCGTTCGCGACGGGAGCATTCGCGGTGGGCGGTGTTACGGGAGTCTTGTTGTCCTGGTAGACGGGCCAGCTCGCCGAAGGCACCGAGGACGAGGAGCCGATGAAGTAGAGGAGTACAAGGGCCTGTAAAGGGTCAATGGCTGGGGTGCCTACTTGGTTGGGCGGAGAATCGTACGATGACAGCAAAGACAATGTAGCGGATGTACCGCTGGCTGCCTGCCATGGTGGATTGCCGGCTCGGCTGCGGCTCGGACGGGGGATGCTTTTCGCGCACGTCGGGGCCCTCCACTTTGGCTGCTTGCTTGTGCTGCGGGCGGCCGTTGGGGTGTGGGGGGTGAAGAGGCTGAGGTGAAGGTCGAGTCGCGTGGCTTCTCTGGCGGCGAAGTGCCCGTAGGTGCACCCAGTACGGCACTAGGAAGCGTGCAAACGAGCGGATGCTAGGCGCGACGGAGCATGCGCGAAGGAGAAGGAGTCAGAAGGGCGAGAGTGCGTGGGAAGAAAAGAGGCCAGATGGTGGACCGAGATAAAAGGAGCAGGAGGAGCAGGAGGAGCAGGAGTCGTCGCCAGCATTCGTAAGTGACTACGTGTGGCTGACTTGGGCCAGACAGTCGCAGGGAGGCTGCAAGGGAGTACCGACATGCTTTGGGTAAGGGCCACGAAGGCGCGAACACGGCACCCAACGCTACGTAACCCAAACCTGACCACGGCCCAGCGAAGTCTGTCCATCTGCACTCCTTGCACTGCGTTCACTGCATTCACAATACGCTCGGCTTGTGTGCGCCCCATGCCACCACCGCCCTGCGCGTCCGTCCGCCTTTACCTCCCGCCCCAACGTCACCACTCGCGCGAATTCAAATCTCGACTCTACCGAGTAGGCAGAACACAACCACCCACCACCAACCGCACCGGGCACCCAGGCCCACCATGTCTTTTTTCGGCTTCGATACGAACCTGCCAGGAGACCAGGGCCACTCCTCCAATGCCCCCGGCTTCGGCCAGCACGACGCCTTTGCCGCGCTCGGTGGAGGGGTAGCTGGCGACGATGTGTATGTTGCGCTGATTGAGAGCTGCAGCCTCTGCTCACACCCCATAGCATTGACTTCGACGAGACGTACGACGGCCTAGGCGACCAGCTCGACGATGACGCCGACGACCTTAACGACGACACCTTTGGCGGTGGCCCTGCGACGCAGCAGTCGGTGGGCAAGCACTTTGATTTTGCCGGCCAGACATCCATGGTCTCCAACACGCTGCAGGAGGAGCAGATGCTCTACCAGGCCCGTCAAGGTGTCCCCCGCCAGCAGCAGCAGCAGCAGCAACAACAACAACAACAATACCAGCAATATCAGCAGCGCCCTCCAATCCCGCAGGCCTCCAAGCCTAACCGTTCTGGCTATGAGAGCTACAAGGATCCCGAATACATTCCTCAACTCGAGGCGCGTGCCGATATCTGGGGCCTCAAGCCAAAACAGCCAGCAGCCCAGCGACAGCCGTCACCGCAGCCCCCCGCAGCCCCTCAACAGCCCGCGTCCACCAGAAAGGTGATGAGCATGGAGGAAGTCGAGGCCATGATGCGCGCTCAGTCTCTAGGTAGCGACCCCAGAGCTAGCCCTCAAGTTCAGCAAGCACTACCCCCAGGATATCCAGGCTACCTTCAGCAGCAATACCAGCCGCAGCCGCAATTCCTCCAAGGCCAACCACAATATCCCGGCATGCCTGGTGGGGTTATGCCTGGCGGAGGTATGCCTGGCCAGTTTGCACCGCAGATCCTGCAACGACCCCAGCAGCAGCAGGTTATGCCCCAAAGACAGCAACAACAGGTTCGCGCCGAGCTTCCAGACCAACCCGTCCGGTCTCAACCGCCCCAGCAACCCACCATCCTCCAGCGACAACGGCCTCAGTCAAACGAGCCTGCTGCCCAGAAACAGCGACAAGTCACTCCGCAGAACCAAGCCCAGGGCCCCCCTACGCAGCCTCGACAAATCTTGCAGAACCCGAACCGCCTTTCTGGCCAAGGTCAGCCAATGCAAACCGGCTCACAAGGTCCCCCAGCAGCTCGCGGTCAGCCAGCAGCTCACAACAGGGTCCCATCATTTCCCGTCATCACCCACCCCGAGCAACTTCTTCAGTTGTCTGAGGCTGAACGCGCTGCCTTCCTTGAAGAAGACGCCAAGCGAGCTAAGCGGAACCACAAGATTGCACTCTTAGCAAAGGACAACGGACTCATGACGCCTCAAGACAAGAACTTCATTACCCGTATTCAATTGCAGCAACTTATGACTGCGACTGGCAACCTTGAAGAAAAGGGCCCTGAAGCTGCCATTGCCGAAGACTTTTACTACCAAGTCTTCAGCCAGATCCGGGGTGCCCCACGCCACAACCCCCAGCAACCCGCAAGCCAGTTTGCTCAGACGTATCTTTTCCAAACCAATAACCGCTTTGGTGCCCGCAGACATGGCCGAGGAGGTGACAATCACATGCAGCGCATGGAGCAACAGATCCAGCGAGCAGTTGAGGCCGCAAAAGCTCGACCAAAGGCCAGACAACTTGTCGTAGAAGGCAGTCTCGGGAAGATTGCATTTAGTAATTCAAAGACCCCTCGACCGCTGCTGAACCTCAAGCGACCCGAGACCAATGACAAGTTCCCGAAGCATCACAGATCTTCTATTGCTGATCGCAAAGAAGCCCTTCGCAACATCGAGGCTGTATATAAGACACTCATGCAGATGGAAGACCTTGAGCGTGCCATGCCAATGCCCATTCAAGAGAACAGTCCCCCTGAAGCAATTCAGGCGCACATGGAGTGGCGATCACGGATCGAGACGCTTCATGAACAGCTTTGGCTGAACACGAAGATCATGGAACCCATCAATCCCAAGTAAGTACTGAAATCCCCAAACCCCATTCTTGCTAACAGGTTCAGTGTACCTCACCCTTTCATCTCAATCCTTTCACACGCCAAGGGAAAGAAGGTCGTACCGCGTCTCTTCCGCCACATCAATGAGCAGGAGCGCATCACCGTTGTAACAATGATCGTTGTTCATCTTGATGCCCTCTCGGTCGTTGGGCATGCTATTGCTACCCCTGACGAGCCTTTGAGTGCAGCCATCCGCGAAGAAGTCGATCTCTTCTCTCAAACTGTAATGTCGCCGATCCATGCGCATATTTCAGACGCGCCGTTGAACATTGTTACTGGACTTCTTGGCCTTGTCCTAGACCGCACCAATCTGCACGTGGTGGCTCGAAGCCGGATAGGCTTGACACTTCTAACCTTCCTAATATCGCGGGCTGAGCTCCTGAAGCAATCTGCGCCTGAGATGGTGACTGATTGGCAGCAGTGGACCGGACTCTACAACCGACTATTTGACGTCATCGAGCCCGTGCTTCCCTACTTGTTTCCCGGAAGCATCAACGACACTGACGACATGTATATCTGGCAGTTCTTGGCCGCCATGGGTGTAGGGGCCAGTCCTGAGCAGCAACAGAGACTTGTGCTCGGCGTAAAAGACCGTGTCATGGAGACGGTCTCTGTTAGCAAAGCTTTACCAGTTGACATGGCCGGCGCTCGAACGGCAAACGTAAATCTTTTCATGAGGGCTATCGGACTGGATGTGGAACTCCTTGGCTGAAGAAATAGCCTACCAATGTTCGAGTCACACTAACGCCATCGGAACGCCGCTAAATGCGCTATGCGGTAGACCGCTGTCGGGGGCAGGACATGAAGTGCGAGGTGGAGCGTCGATGCACTTACCTACACAGGCCTAGCGATAGCCGTGGTTTTCGTCTAGTCCAAGCATGTATAATGAAGCAGCCAAGCAGGAAGGGAGGTGAAGTTCCGGCAGCAGAATGGCTACCAAGGTCTGGCAAGTGCCGGCGCCCACGACCGCTTATGTGGAAGAGGAAGATACTGATACTGAACGACGACGGAGGAGGAGAGATGTCATGCCATGTTATAATAGAACAGAAAAGCGCTGTTATTTAGTACTCGAATATACGCATTGAATTCATGCATGTCTCCCAACTGTCAAAGTGGTATAGGTGATGCTAGGCACGCCCGTGCGCACATTCGTCTCGACCGCGATGCTAACCCTTCGCTTCCCAGCTCAACATCTTTTTTCCTTCTCGTAATCCCGAACATGCTTACGTTCACCCGAAAGTCTCCTCTAAGGACTTGCGCGGCCCTTTAGCGCGGGCGAACCACACCGTTTACTGGACAGGCTCACCTGCCATCACAGCATGGTGCGGTCTTCGGTCCCGCGGAGCAGCGACTTGCGATTCGGAAAGAAAAAAGGGTCCCGGAACACGCTCTCGTTCTTCCGCCGGCGTCGAAAGTCTTGAAACTCAAATTTGGCATCGGAGAGTCCCCGAACTGTTGACTTGCTCGGGAAGGTGGCGCCAAACTGCGATGAAGCATGTTTTTCATGACGGAAGCCGTTTGAAAAAGAAGGGAATCGGGTTGGTTGGCCCTGGGGAAACCGCACGTCTAATGCCGCAAACATGACAGCTAAGCCTCGCCATGGCTGCTTGTCAGAGGACCCGGACATGGGAGTGCCACGGGCAAAATGCTCAAGCAGCTGCTTCTTCTCGAGTTGCGAGCTGGGGGGCCCTTTGTTTCATGGGGGCGACGTCACCCAGTCAGCTTGTACAGGCTTGGCATTCCGAAACACTTTCCTCGGGGCTGCGTCAGCTCGCATGTTCATGCTGTGAACGGCATAATCGCGCGTCGTCAACCCCTAACGAACTGGTAGAAAGAGGCAAACATTGCAAAAGCAGAAAGTAGGGCATGATGATCTCTGGTAAAGAGACCTGCTGGGAATAACAACTAGTATGCAGCATCTAGGCAGGTCCGCAACACCGCAGAACAGCTGAATTCTGCAACTCTGACGTTTGTGTGTGCCACAACACTGAAACGTACCTGAGTCTAAGCCATGCTTGCTGCTAGCTCTCTCCACAATTCGTCAACAGCGTCAAGCTGGACGCGTAACGACCCCATCCCCCTTATCGATACCTCTCCGATGAGGCTCTAGGCGATGCTGAGCCACTTACCTCGCGTTCATCCGACCCACATGGCTGGCTCGACAGATCGGTAGCCAACTAAACTCGCTTCTAGACTTTGTGCCGGAAAAGTTGACAGGAACTTAGCGTGATGTTCCCCATGAATCAACATCAACGCAGCACGCGTAGCGTTTTGTCTGTTGCCGCGTGGACCCAACCTGGTCTTCAGCTTCTGCTTAGCGCCCTCAGGTCTTTTCATTATGCGGCGACATGCACTCGAATGGCAGGCTCAAGTTTCATCTTTCCTCAAGTTTCATACTCTCTACATCGTTGGTTGCGACGAGATTCCTTCTTTAAAGCCACACTTCTCCCACACTCATCCAGTGTTCATCCACCAAGGCCGAGCCTGTGTCCTGTTACTTTCGAGGAAGAGGTGTTTCGTTTTGCCTCCTTCCCTTCACTAGCCCTTTTTACCTTCCTTTTCAAACGACAGGTTTATTCCGTCAGGCTGCCGGTCAGCATTCGCCCAACATGCCTTTCCTACGGTTATTCTTTTTTGTCGCTCTTTTGGCAGCCGTTGTGCTAGCTGCTCCTGCCCCCACACGCAGGAGGGGTCTTCAAAAACGCTCTTTCAAGGTCCCCAGGCAATTAAACAAGGCCCATCCCACTGGACCTAATGGTGCTGCTGCTATGAGAAAGGTGTTCAGGAAATATAACTTCAAGATCAAGGAAGACTTCATGGTCAGGGAGGGTTTTATCGCATTCTCTAAGCAAGCCCAGAACGCCACGGCAGTCGCTGCTACTGGTAGTAACACAACCGGAACTGTTGCCGCAAACCCCGAGGATAATGCTGCCCTCTTCCTGTCACCCGTCGATGTCGGTGGTCAGACTTTGAACTTGGATTTCGATTCTGGCTCTTCTGATCTGTAAGAATATCCTTATGCTTATAACGCATTGTTCACTAATTGGGAATGCAGTTGGGTGTTCAGCACTGAACTGGATCCCCAAATCATTGGTCAGCACACCGCTTTCGATGCTTCCAAGTCGACCTCTTTCAAGAAGACCGATGGTGCTCAATGGAAGATTAGCTATGGTGACGGCTCCGGTGCTGCTGGTACTGTTGGCACTGACACTGTCACCATCGGAGGTGTTAAGGTTGAGGGTCAGGCCGTCGAGCTCGCCAACCAGGTCTCGCAATCCTTCGTCGAAGACACTAACACGGATGGTCTTGTCGGTCTTGCTTTCTCAAGCCTCAACAGTGGTAGGTCTTGCCATATCCAGACGCTGTAACAGTTACTAACAAGCCAACAGTTAATGACGGCACCAAAAAGACTCCACAGAAGACCTTTTTCGATAATGTCATGGGTGACTTGGACATGCCCGTCTTCACTGCCGATCTCGACCCCGATGGCACTGGTGTATACGAGTTTGGAAAGATTGACGCCACCAAGTTCGAGGGCGAGATGGCTTGGATTCCTGTCAAAGCTGAGACTGGCTTCTGGCAGTTTGGTTCTACCAAATTTGCTGTCGGTGACCAATTGTTCGAGAACCCTCAAGGCTCCGATGCTATTGCCGACACTGGCACCTCGCTTCTCCTCGTCGACCAGCAGGTTGCTGAGGCATACTACTCCCAAGTCCAGGGTGCTCAGCTCAACGCCCAAGTCGGTGGCTTCATCTACCCCTGTGGCGCTGCTCTACCCGACATGAGCGTCGCCATCGGTGACTCGTATATGGCCAAGATCCCCGGTAACCAGATCACTTTTGCAACTGTGGATGAGGCAAACACTACTTGCTTTGGCGGTGTACAGGGCAACCAAGGCGCTGGTCTGCAGATCTACGGCGATACTATGTTCAAGGCTCAGTTCGTTGCCTTCAACGGTGAAAACCAGTCGCTCGGCTTTGGCCAGAAGCCGGTTCCTCAGTAAGCTCGCATGTGTGCCATAGGCTTGGACTCTCACAACAGGAATGTGAAGGTATCCCGGCTTGTAAATAGTTCAACAACCTTTGAACATCGATTTGAAAATATACGGAACGGCCGCAAATACAGGAAAAACAACGCAAAACATAGCCACGATTTAATGAATGAGAACCCTGAAATTACTTTGCCTTGATGCTTGATTCGGCGATTCCTGCTGGTGTCATTGCCATGTGAAGACGCTAGTATAGGAAGTGAGGAAGTCGCGACCTTCAACGTAGATCTAGTCTCGTACCTCACGGTCTGCGAGGCTTAACTGGAACATCTTATAATACTTACATCAGCCGAAACCTACCATACGTCGCTTGTGTCTACAATGGACCGGGATGCCGCAATGCAACGAGGAAAAAAAGAAGAAGGAGAAGAAGAAGGAGAAGAAGAAGGAGAAGAAGAAGGAGAAGAAGAAGGAGAAGAAGAAGGAGAAGAAGAAGGAGAAGCGTTTAGCCTTGTCGAGTACGCGCGATTGCAGGGAATTTGCGTAGACTACACTACTGAACCATTGCGCGTTTTCGATTTTGACCAGCCGTCAAAGGATGACTTTGATCGCGACCTCTGCAGTCCCTCTGACGCCTCCATCACTAGTGCGACCAAAGCGCTTACTAAAGAAAGGCTTGCAGTAAGCGGAGAAGCGGCACACCTTCTCAAAGCAGTTTATAGTCTCCAAGAAGAGCCCCCAGTTGACCTGTCTGTGAGTGACAGAAAACAATGGATCCTCGGGCTAAAGCAAGAACTTCCAGTCCTTGAGTCAGACTATGAGCTTGATCTGCTAGGGTTTGCTAACGCGACAAACCCCGATTTCGAAATGCTGCAAATACCAACGGAGATTGTTGTTGAGGAAAACGATGAGGGATTCGAATGGCCGTCAAGGTATCTCACATACCCTGCGCATTACGACGCACAGATCAAAGCTGAGAAGCTTGCTGTCTCGAGAGATGTACTCGTTCATTTACAAGAGGCTGTTCGCGACGCATACGTAGCGGAAGACAGCGAAACCATCAAAGCCGAAGGTTTGAGATTGGAGCCGGTACGTTACCTGAAGGCCTTGGATCAACATGCTGAGCATTCCAGAACGTAGCCTTCCGTGCTGTCACACCTCCCTTACTTCCGATATCTCCATTACAGATACCTTACATTCCATCATCACCCTCAAATCGTCTACTACTTCTGCCAGACAGCAGCGACTCTGTTCGTGCCGAAGCGCAATACCTAGAAGGGCAGATAATGACCGCGGACTCCCTTTCGCGGAAGGCCTCGGACAGTAGCGATTCAATGCTTCTTGACATTACCCATCCGCCGCCATTTAGTCCAATTTCCAAAACTTGCGAGCTGGCCCCTGCGAAGCGCAGGGCTGATGATTTGAAAGTAGAAGGACCACTGACACCAGCAACGTTTTCGACCTCACCCTCACCTATGAAGAAGCTAAAATTTGTATCTTTTGCGGCCATGCTGGATGAATACATTCCAAACGAGCCATGGGGACATAAAAATACCGATCAAGACGATGAAGTCACAAGCCTTGACTTTGAGTTCTTCCGCAACATCGAGCCACTGGCCGAACGAGCAAAGGTGGAAGTTGAGAATGAGCGGCTATCTGGCGCCGATACGACGGCGCGGGTGGATGCCCCAATGATGGTCTTCTCGCTCCCCGTGGCACCCTGGATCGAGTACAGTCATCGGAAGCGTGGTAAACATCTGACCGGCGATACCGAGCTTCAAGCGCAGACGCAGTTTCTACTAAGGGTAAAGCGCGAAGATCTAAAATCCGCATCATCATGGCACGGACTATCAGTGCCAGAAAGAGAACTACAATGGGGATTTTCGACGTCGACGATCTCTACTCTGAAGCTTGAGGAGAAGCTTCACGGTGGCTCTGAGGCGGAGAAGACCCTCACCGAAATTAGAACTGGTAGTATTGCGACCAGCTCCTCGCAGATATGGAAGCGCGATGGACTGAGAATCTTTGACGAAGATGACGATGAGGAGTTGGAACCAATGCAACACGATGACAGACTGAATATGGGATCTTTAATTCGCAAGCGAAAATTGGAGCTTGAGGAAGAGACGACTGGCAGACAGAGTAAACGGACTATCTCACCGCATCCTTCTCGCACACAAGGCCAACCATCGGCAATCATGCATAACAGACGAGCTTTTCCGGAGCATCTCAATTCCTACCATCAGAGTTCTGAAGAAAGAACTTTTTTCCAAAGGCCAGCTATACGTGCAAAGCATACAAGCGGCGAGCTCATGTTTGGTGGCTTCTCAGCTACGACCGCTCTTCGGAAGTTCATGGAGACTCGTGGGAAACCTGCAGAGTCTTCGAGGTCCGATGCAGTCGAGGTGCCTGTCTCGCACAAACATGCCCGACCGTCAGCTGAGGATCTACCAGCTTGGCCCGCAGGTCCCTCGTATGGCCATACTGCCAAAAAATCATCTGAGATCCAAAAGGACGAGCTACACGGGGCAGTGTGGAAAGGGGACAGGACACCCACCACTGAACCTTTGCCTGCAGTTCCCACCATACTTGAGCCATGCTCTTTTATCGTCTCATTGGCGTTTTTACAGCAAAGAAGTATGTTGAAACAAGTTGAACAGCTTTTCCCAAGAGCAGAGATGGTGTATAGAGACTACAACTCGCCACACTCAGGGGCCAAGGAAGCAGATATCATTCTTTCACCATCCACAGGCTTGATCTTCACTACTTTACAGCGAGTCAAGCAGCGAGCTCTACCTGGACAGCCTGATAGGTCACCCATCAAAGAACGTATATTCGCACTCCAGTCACGCTATGAGAGGCTGGTCGTTATAGTCAGCGAAGGGCTGAGCCGTGAGATGGAGAATTTCGGGTCGAGTCGGCCACATGATCCACGCGATATGGAGGCGATAGAAGCTTTCAAAGTCTTTGCTGGTCAAATGCAGGGTGATGTGCTTGTTCAGTACGTTTGTGGGGGCGAGAAGGCTCTTGCGCTTTCAACGGTAGTAGAAATGGCGAGATATGGACTGCCATATGGTTCAGCGGACATTGGTGACATCAAGCCCGTAGCTCAAGAGACAACAGTAAGCTCAGCAACCGTTTTCATCAGCACGTTACCTAACCTAGGGTACTAGTACGAAATCTTTCTCCGCCGAGCTGGTCTTAACCCGTTTGCAGCCCAAGCAATCGTCGCGCTGCTAAAGAAGCCTCTAAATCTCGTCGTTCCACCTTCCTCAAGCTCACCCCTGACAGCTAGGCCAAAGGTCGTGACGGTGAACGGGCTTCCTCGCTTTCTAACTATGGGCGCAGACGAAAGAATACGCTCGTTCCAAGCTCTAATGGGTGGGAGTAGGATACTGAAGGGCGTGAATAGATTGGTGGACCAGGAATGGATTAGCGCTGCGCACGGGTTTAGAGTGTAACGCAAGTTAAATCTTGTGAGGCCCGCCGAAGCCGTTGCGAAGAGTCGTGGGCAACAGTCCTATGCAGCGGGGACGAAAGCATGACGGATGTTTCGAAGTTTAGCAACAGCCATCTGAATGACAGGCAGATGTGGGGGCAAAGCTTGGACCACTATGACGCAGAAGCAGCACGAAATATCTCGAAGACGCCCAATGCGCCATAACTCTTTCATGAACGAAGACGTGCGCTCGGCTCGCAGCCTTACTGCCATACAAAATACTTCTTCCGCTTGTCACTCTGCAATCTGAGCGCTCAACATGTCTTCTCCCGTGGGCATAATAATCTCTGGCCGCCCTGTGGTCACCGAGCCTTCGTCAGTAATTTCGCCTACTCAGTTCGCGTTCGAGATCCCCTCACAACCCTCATTTTCCCACATCGTCGTCTTCCTCCTCCCCGGAGTCACACTACCTGATGGTACTGCTGCCGCCGTATACGCACAACTCCCGGGTACTACCGACTTCAAACTCCTTGGTGCCATCGCGAACGAAAAGCCCAGCGCGATCTTCAAAATCAACGCGAAAGCTGGCGGGCCTACAGGGGGCGGTTTAGGCAGTGACGATGCCATGATCGATGAGGGCGTGTCTATGGAAGCGACAAATGGTAGCGCTGCACCGCTAGCCCTCGGTATAAGCGTCGAGCCTGCGCAACAAGTCGCGGCTGCTCTCGAGCAAAAGAAGGCACAGGATGCTGCGGCTTCAGCAGCATCAAGCGTGGGTCAAGGGAATGAGTTGGTGGTAAGAGGGCAGAGGAGTGTGGAGACAAAGGTGCTAGCGCAGAGGATCATCAAGAATTGTTATGACTTCTTAACGAGCTGGGGCACAGGGGACATGGTACCGCTCAAGGCTTTCCAAGCGTGGTGGACCAAGTTTGAGGGCAAGATTGAGCGGGATCCAGGGTTTTTGGAGCGTAGTGATGGTGGATAAGATTGTGGGAACACCGACAATGTCACAATGGTTGATGATGATAAGATGCTATGATGACACGATATACCCATTACAGGAGGATTCAGACCCTCTGGAACCGCCTATACAGCCACCTCAAAACGCCTTATTCACACCTTTCCACTCTGGCTCGGCAAGCCAAGCCGAATACATCGCATGAGGCCACGAAACCTTGGGCGCCTTCTCCGGATTCAATATTGCCTGCTCGACCACTGCATCTCCGAGCACCTTCTCAATCTCAGCTCTCTCATGCTGCGTTTCTAGTCGCTCTATTAGCGGCTGGAGCGTCTCCCATTCCACACTTTTACGCCCAAAATCTGTAACCACAGCAATGCGAACGAGTCTCGAAAGCTCACCGATCCGTTCTGCAATTCCAGGAGATGTGTGGCACGCGATGGCTGTCCAAACATCGTGCGCATCTGCTTCATTAACACCAAAGCTAGTGAGATGCACTACTGCTGCATCGGCGCCTTCGACTTCGAATCGCTGTGGGCCATTGTGCTCTTGCGTAGTGCCAACGTCGTGGAAGAGGCATGCGGTAAACAAGAGGTCGCGCTGTTGTGGATCGGTGAAATATCTCGAGGCTTTTTGTCTGGCTAATTCATCTGCGTATTTGAACACTCGAAGACTGTGATTCAGAATCGAAGGATGAAGTATTTTGGCAGCATACATGTAGGCGCTTCTCGACACCGGTGTATCTATGGTTGATTCCAAAGAATGGGTGATTGGCTCGCCATTTGCGTCCCGAGCACTGAGATTGACAAGGTCGAAGGACGGGCACATAGCCAATGATGCTTATGAAGGACCCCTATATCAATAGAAAGGAGGTGGAATACACGGTTGCTTATGCAAAACACTTTTTTATATACAATCCAGTGCGCCTTGTTGTCATTTGGTGCCTATTCCGGTAAAGCGTGGACAAGCGGGGTCAATCGTGACATATTGTCCCGAGGCTTCAGCTCTCACAACATTCTGACAGCTACGCTAACGATGACATATCCAAGCTGTGGTACTCCGCAAGCTAAGCAGAGCCTCAATAAATAATTCAGTATACTTTGTACAGCATGCCGATCATCTGCCAACGATCGCATCGAGCAGTCAAACGTCCCGGACATTTCTCTAGTCCGGACCGATGCCGGCACCTTACCAGGCCTGCGGTGGAACACCCACGACCGCAGTAAAGCGCATTCTGACACATCGAAAGCAAAGCCGCCACGATAGAAAGGCACCAATGGCTAGCTACGCAAGGAAGATAGTCGTGAAATGCTACTAACGTTCACTTGGCATTCTTTCCGGTCGTCTTCTAGCGGCTTGAGCGTGCGGGTTATCTAATGCAAGTTCCACTGATAAGCACGACGGTACCAGGACGAGTTTGGTAAACTTGCAGAGCCAAGCACTTTGTACATCTTCGCGACTAGCAAAGTACCGTCTCAAAGCTTCATGGGGAAATACCAAGACCAACATGACGACAGTACACTGCTTCTAGCCGCGACACGGCTCGAGATAAGCGGCCGTGGAGATAGGCGTTGTAAGCAGGCCGACGATGTAGTTGACACACTGATGGACTACAAAGATAATGTAACAAGGTATAAAAGATGGCTTTGCAGTCGTGAGCCCGATGTTTAGGATCTCCATTACGGTCATCTCGCACCCGACAAGATGAAGGCCTTTGCGCAACTTCTGCCTCTCTTCACCTATTTGGCCCTGGCCTCACCTATCGACCTCAGTCGATCCGATATTCACCGGCTGTTCGTACGTCAGGATGTTGAGACGCCAATCAATGCGTCACTGCCAAATGTCACCATCTTCGCAACGGGCGGTACAATCGCCTCCCAAGGCAGCAGTAACACTCAAACAACAGGCTACTCTATTGGGCTCGGAGTCCAACAGCTAGTTGACGCAGTACCAGAGTTGCTCAACATCTCCAACATTGCTGGATACCAGGTTTCCAATGTCGGCTCTGGAAGTATCAATGAGACGATCAGCTTAACCCTAGCACATATGATCAACGAAGAGCTGGCGAAAGAGGAAATCTCTGGTGTAGTTGTCACACATGGCACCGATACGCTCGAAGAGACAGCTTTCTTCCTCGAAAGCACAGTCAACTCAACCAAGCCCGTCATCGTAGTCGGAGCGATGAGACCCGCCACTGCTTTAAGCGCCGATGGTCCGTTGAATCTCTATCAAGCGGTCACGCTGGCCGGCTCACCTGCTGGGCGTAACCGCGGCACTATGATTGTCCTAAACGACCGCATCGGCTCAGCATTTTACACCACCAAGATGAATGCCAACACCATGGATACCTTTTACTCAACTGAAGCCGGCCAGCTGGGCGTTTTCATCAACCAAGTCCCCTACTTTTTCTTCCAGCCTGCGGAGCCCGTAGGCCGCGTAACCTTCGACCTGTCAAACGTCACGGATCTGGCGTCAGTACCGATATTGTATGCCCATCAAGACATGGAACCCGGTCTCTTCACTGCTTCTTATGAAGCTGGTGCCCAAGGCATCGTCTACGCTGGTGTTGGCGCAGGAGGTATGTCTACCGACGCTAATATGGCGGCGGAGGAGCTGTACAATGCCACGGGTATCCCCATCGTAGCTAGTCATAGGAGTGCAGATGGAATGGTGCCACCGGCTGCTGACGACGATTTTACCATCTCAAGTGGATTTTACAACCCGCAAAAGTCAAGGATTTTGCTGCAGCTAGGGTTGACTGTAGGGTGGGGTCGGGATGAGATTAGCGAGGCATTTGCGAAGAGTTATCCCATGCCTTAGTTTAATGTACGGACGAAAATGGCAATCCTCGATTATGTGTCGGTCCGTGTTGAATCATCTTGTACGTGAGTTGTTGTGCTGTTGTTTGTGTTCACCTAATTACGGAATTTGTGTAGAACAGAGTTCGACCTCCTCTAAGCTCCTTGTTCAGTAAAAGGAAAGAAGATAATGGCTCGAATGCGCTATAAGCAGAAAGTTTCGTGTTAGAGAGATAGGAGACGCCAAGTAACGCGAGCTCGGTATCAATCACAGCTTCTTCTTGGCCTGTTATGACGTAGATTGTACAAACAAGCGTGAGCTCAGACATTTTTGCAGGATTCGCTTGACTGTTAGTCACAAATCTAGCAAATCACTTATATGATGCCGAACCGCTCATCGAAGCCACCACGTCTTCAAGACGCAGTTTTTGAGAATGACCTCCAAGCTCTAGACCGCTGCAACAAGGACAGTTTTGTCCATGAAGACAAGGTGCTTAGTTCCAAAGGTCAGAAGAGATTGTCGAGCGATGTGATGTCAAAGAGGGAACAGCAGACATACTAGTCAAAAGGAACCCGGCTGCGCGGCAGAACCGAATAGGGCTGATTCTGCAATGAACCACCACCAAACCGCAATGCAGCGCTCTAATCGTTGCTGCGCTGCCTCGCAGTCCTGGATCAAACTTACGCTAGCGCACACCGACGTCATGACTTGACGCTACCACAGCCCGGCGTACCATCTGCATAACTACAGTCGAAATGCCCAGATACGAGTGTACTAGCAAGTAGCGATTGCAATTCGAATCCGAAGCCGTCATCATCATGTCAAATGATATCGCTCAAAACCGGTCCGGACTGAAAGAGTTTCTCGGCTCGGTAGCGACCATCTCGGGAGATTTGTCGAATATTACGGCGCCGCCTTTCGTACTGGCTGATAATTCGACTGTGGAGATACCACAGTACTGGGCGGACCATCCGTACCTATGGGCCGCACCGGCGATGGAAGAGGACCCTGAGAAACGGGCGCTTCTTGTGCTGAAAAACTTTCTCGGCTCACTACGTGGGCAGCAGTATGCAGGGCGGAGTGAGGAGGATGGTGTAAAGAAGCCTTTAAATGCCTTTCTTGGAGAATTGTTCCTTGGAAGCTGGAATACAGAAGAGCTGGGGGAAACGAGGTTGGTGTCTGAACAGGTCGGACACCACCCGCCCGTTACTGCATGCTACCTCTGGAACAACAATGTCGGTATCCGCGCAGAAGGCTTTACGCAACAAGAGATTACCTTTTCTGGGCATGTGAGCATCAAGCAAATGGGCTATGCGATCGTACATGTCGACAAATACGACGAGGATTACCTCCTCCCTTTACCCAGCATCAAAGTAAAGGGTCTCCTTGGCGGCGTCCCACACCCTGAACTGTACGGCGAGTACTCGCTCATCGGTTCCAACGGATATGTATCGCACATCACATTCGAAGGCAAATCTTTGCTCGGATCCGGCCAGAAAAACGGATTCCACGCGGAGTTTTTCCATAAGGACAAGCCTTCTGATACCATCTACAACATCGAAGGCACGTGGAACAGCACCTTTGTTATCAAAGACGCGCGTAGTGGGAAGGAAATTGAAACCTTTGACGTGCGCTCCATCGAACACAAGCCCATGACTGTCCCCGAGCTCTCCGAGCAAGATCCGTGGGAATCCCGAAGGGCATGGCACGACGTCATTTCCGCGCTGCACAAGAGCGACATGAAGGGCGTCACGACAGCAAAGGCGGAGATTGAAGACGGCCAGCGACAAATGCGCAAAGACGAGCAGGCAAAAGGCGAGTCGTTCAAACCCGTCTTCTTCAGTAGAGTGGACAGGGATCCCGTGTTCGACAAGCTGGTGCAACACGACCACCAAGGCTACACCGTCGACCCTGAAGGCGGCATCTGGAAAGTCGACCAGGAAGCTGTGGAGAACAACACCCGCCCATTTCACGGCAACTTGACGCCGTCCAACCAACGGACCGCTGGCGGCGCGCGCGCCCAACCGCAGCAACAGAATCGCAGAAATAAGGGTACCTCGGAAAACGGACGGGATCGTTACGCACATGGTCGAGTTGCGCCCGCGACTACTGCTGCTGCCACCACAAATGCAACGGCGTCTAGTGGACCTGCGCCGGATGCACCGGTTCAGAATGGTGCACTGAAACGTCCCGTCGACAGCGCTACGCAAGCAGCACAAAGCGCGGATGCGCGGAAGCGTCAACCGACTTCAGGGGAACCGTCAAATAAGCAGGTCGAGGACTTTTTACGCGCCAAAACGGGTCATGTGCATTGATGCGATGAGGGTCTGATATTGTGTTGATGTGTGACGATGGTGTGTTGGCGCTAGTGAAGGATGCCTTGGCTGCTGGGATCATATGTAATCAAGGAAGTGTTTTGGTCTCGTGTGCCGTCGGCAGGTGGGAGGCTTGCGAACTTGGTCGGAAGTCCGAGCAGACTTTATTCCTTCTCGGAGCATTCATGTCTCGCGCGCGAGAGCTGTCTTTGCGGGGGGGTGGGGGAGGCGCTTCATCGCGCCTTGTCAACGTATGGCGTTATCTCTTCAGCCAATGCAATCTCATCACAAAAAACAGTGAACCCCGTCTCCGATGTTTGACATGTTTTTCTTTCCTCAATTGGCTTTTGTAAATTTCAAAAGAAATGACATCTTTTCAAAAAAGAAAAGAAAACCGATTTCAGGTACTATATTGCTTTCGTCTCTGCGTGAATTAACCAATTTTTAAATCCCACTCGACCTCATCGCCTCTCGTTCTTCTGGTTGATGTGCGTTTCCATGGTGATTTCTCCGATCCGGCATTCTTCATCCGACACTTTGCCACCTCCTTTGATGCGCCAGGTGCTGAAAACCTGATCGCCCTTCTCGTTTTCGGCAGAGAGGTCATCCCTTAAGCGTATGGGTGCCAAATTGCCCATGCCGTAACCTTTGTCGAGTTCCTTTGGCGTTGCTTTTTTCTCGGTCTGGAACAGAGATTTTGTCATGCTTAGGAAGCTGGGCTTCTTACGGGACTGGTTGGTTGGATCGCCGTTCCAATGTGGGGTCCGCATGTCGGAGGGGCCAGACGGGCCAAGAGACGATGACGCGAAGCCAAGGCGAGCGGAAATTTGTCGCCAGAGCGGACGGAGGGTGGCAAGGGAACCCGCGGTGATGGCCAGGCCTTGCTCAACATCGGACCAAATGGCAATGTCGACGGTGGCCCAGAGGAAATCGGGATTCTTAAAGTCCATTACATAGCCCATACGTACGCAGACGGCTACACTGGCGCTGTAGGAAGTGATTAGTGTTTGTCTGGAAGAGGAAAATATGCGACTTACATGCAGGCCATACCCAGAATCGGAATTAGCAAGACTCTCGTCTTCACGGACATGTTCAAACCCCAAATGAGAAAGAAAGGCAGAATAGCAAAAATAAAGTCGCTAATGACCGAGATGGTACTGTAAAGAAATGTGAGGCCAATGATGACTTTCACATCAACACAAGTGCCGTTCTCGATGTGTTTGTTCCAGAAAAAGCTGATCGGGTAACATTGAAACAGCGTGACAAAGAAGAAGATGAGACCACAGAGGACAGTGAGGCCCATGGCAGTGTAGATGATCCATTTGTGGAGGGCTTTGACGGTAATTCGGAGAAGGAAGAGGCCAATGGAAACCTTAGACGTAATCATTGCCCAGCAGTAGGCGATGTAGCATAGCCACCAGTACTACATGTACGATTAGTCTTGAGTTAGTCAAGCTCGAAATTCGAGGCCTACCCGCATAGCCATGTACTGTTGCTCGAACGAGAGCTCATCCATATGACGTCCAGTGCCGTAATGAACACCACTTATGGAACATGTCGCAAACATGATGTGAGCAAGGAGTGCAGCCACCATCCACCAGTCATCTGATCCAAAAGCCTTGACGATGCTGGCTCGGACATAAACCCTCAGAACAGTGGCTATGAAAGCAAGAGAAACGAATGTCAAGCACACCTACTATCATCAGCCACGGAAATGTAAAATACAATGTCACTGAGTCAACATACCGCTTGCAGCTCCGGTCCCCGATTCTCATACCTCGAAGCCATGCTGAAGGCGCAAAGTCGGGAAAATTCTGGTCACGCCGAGATCGCAGCGAAATACGGGCATGTTGGCTCCATATACCCTCTCGTACAAAAGCATTGAGTATCCACGGAACTAGTCAACCCCTTCTGCTTAGCGAGTCTCGACCGAATGGGTGCCCAGGGGAAAGGCGGCCCATGGCGCTGCTCTGTGGCACAAAACGGGAAACACCGCCGGCTCAAAGCATAGGTTTCCCGGTATGCTCCACGTTGATCCAACGCTCATGCGTTGCAAAGACTAGGGATGTCACATTAGTCGTGCCTGTCTGGGCGTTCTTGCGAGCGTTCGGAGTCGTTGTGCCTAAGCCTGACGGGCAAGATGGTCACGGTAATTTGATGACAGCGGCTCGTGAACACCCGTGGCCTAGACGACCCATCCGGGATAGACCAGGACGGACTGCGGCTCCATGGTAAAGCTGCCGCTGCCGCTGTGGCTGCAGCTATCAGAGATTTCGTTCCTGAGGGTTGCTACGCATGTGCAGCTAAGCTTCTGGCTCCACCTTCTGATTTGTGAGGGTGCATGGGCGGCGAACGCCGGAATGCATTGTCGCGTGGCAATACTGGGGAATGACGCGCATATTTCCAGGGACTGCCGTGACGCATGTGTCCATGCGCATGTGCACAGTGGTCGCCGCTCTGTTGGAATGACATTTCCGGTGGT
Source organism: Paradendryphiella salina (assembly GCA_900634815.1). NCBI lineage: Eukaryota > Fungi > Ascomycota > Dothideomycetes > Pleosporales > Pleosporaceae > Paradendryphiella > Paradendryphiella salina. The sequence continues at coordinate 543 of LR132077.1, read as the reverse complement.
GAAAGCCAAGCGAACAGGAGCCGACCTAGCGCCGTCTAGGCAAGCAACGTGGAAGCTGCAGGGATGTGGAGAAAGTCGGCGACCATGCTGTAGGGATGAACGCAGATCGTGAGACTCAAAAACAAGTGCCGAGGCCCTTGGTCTCGTGATTGGGCGAGCAGACGCGGCTTGGTGACCTCCTCTACCAAGACCCTTGTGCACGGCTCGAGCAGCGGGACTGTCAGTCGAATCGTCGTTTTCTTCTCGACGGCTACGGAAGAGACTCCGAGACACACGAGAAGCTGCTGCTGCCAACCCCCAAACGAGCAATAGGGGAACCATACCCAGAGGCGCCGTCCCTCATCCGAGGGTTAGATCGGGATGATCCGTTCAATATGGCAGTCGAGATGCTATTCCCGTGCACAAGATTGGACAAGAGCATCCCGCATTATACCCCCCCCCCCCCCAATGTACTTTACACCGCATGGAATCTTCCCAGGACCCACCCACGATACTGAGAGATCGTCCTCAACAGCTGCCCGGATATAACGTGCCCGTGCGCGA